>JANAVB010027798.1:479805-542305 GCA_029216955.1 Iris pallida
TGTGGAAGGGCACGTCGCTTCAAGAAGTCGTACTTCCTATTTGCTGATAGTGTGGGGTTTGAAGATGGCGAGACCGTACATTTGAGAAACCCCATGGTGATCAGTTCAAAAAATTAGAGGATACGGCTACCGTCGATGGAGCGCCAGTATTCTTTGTCTTCTTTCACTACCTTAGCTGTGCGACGACGGATGAAGTGGGAGCTGACTCTTGAGCTCCCCGGAGTCATCTCTGGGAGAATACAGTTCGACTCAGGCGATCGGAGGAATGACACTTTCAAATGTGTCTGGGGCTCTGCGTTTTACTCTACGAGGGGACTGCGACCTGGTGCCAAAGTGAACGATATTCCAACTAACCTCCATCCTTATGCTGCTGACATGCTTTGCCATTTGATGATGACGGGGGATGTGTCGTATCCCGCAGGGAAGATGCAGATGGAAGGCTGGAGGGATCCGTCTTTATTCTGGAGCAATCTCACTGGCTAGATGCTTTCCACGTATGAAGCCACCCTGAAGACTGTTGGCCTTTACTATGCTATTAGGGCCACTAAATATGGTGTAAGGGTCAACTGGCCAATGTTTGTCTCTTTGGCCGAGTTATATAACCTTCACACCTGTACCTTCTTTACTCCGGCTGGGGAGATAGGATTGGCTCTCCCTGAAATATAGGAAGTGTCGAAGCTTCTCTGGGTACGGAGCCCTATGAAGAGTACGTGCCTTGTGATGAAGAACTCCGAGATCTGAAGAGTGAAAACTCTGGGATGATTGATGTATACAAGGAATTGCTCTGCCACCTTCTTATCTGTCATAGGATTAATAAGAAAGGGAGGACCGAGGGGGCCAATCCCTACACGAGAGCCTGGATGGGCTATGTCTTCGTTCAAGGAGAAGGGAAAGATCCGGGCTCCTTTTCAATCTTAAAACCTATGACCAAGTCCGATATAGAAGCCCGGATGGCGGATTATGAGACGGCGGATACTGAGGACAGTGATGATCCTGGGTCTTCGATTGGCCACTACTTTCGCCAAGTCGAATATCCGTTGTCGGAGAAAGCTGTGCTGGCAGATTTCTTAATGATCTGGCTTCGTGAATGCGTTGTCCCTGGAGGTTCAGGGTCCATTGAAAGAATAAGTCGGGTTATGATACTTCCGACTACGAAGCTGGCGTTCGGACACCGTCTTGCATTGCTTTTTGCGATGGTCTGTGCCACTGGATGAGGTCTGCGGGACTTTGTCAGGAATACGGTGACTCCCGCCAACAGGCCCTACTTCGCCCGAACCGAGCTTCCGTATCTTTTCCTAATGGGGTGGCTGCTACTGCATTGTCCTTCCCTAATGAATGCTGGACTGGTGGTGGACTCTTTGGCAGAAGACGCCTTTCTTCATAGATTCGCGATACAGATTGGCCCGTCACCGGTGTGCCTGCTTGCAGAAAGGCTTTAGGCTTCTTACAGAACTATGAGTTCTTCAGAGTATCCCCTCCGTCCGACAGCGGTAATACGGGGGATATCTTAGTGGATGAGGGAGTTCATGCCACTAATTTGACTGCTGGGGCGTTTCGCTGGCTTCAGTCTATTAGACCATCGCATCTGGTGCTTCGAAACAGGAATCATGCCTATCTGGAGCCGTATCTGCCGAGCCATTTCGTACGACAGTTCGTCTACAGTCAGCTACTTCTGGGAAATGCTAGCCCGCATTTGGAGTCGATAGGCAGCTTGATTGATGGGGCGCATGCTTGGATGTATTACAACGCCGGGTGCACGGAGGCGATCTTCACTCTGTCCTTGGATAAGTCTGAGACCCATTTGTGCTATGCCGCTGCCAAATTTTATGTTCAGATCAATACTTTTCATTCCTAGTATGATTGTGAACATAGCTTGATATTAGAGACTCGGTTTGGCCCCCTTCCTACGAAAAAGGCGCCGAAGGGCCGTAAGAAGAAAAGTGAAGTTTCTACCGTGAAACCGGCCGTAGTACCGCGGCCAGAAGCTATCCTTAGGGAGCCATCGGCGTCTCCCATGGAGGACACAAAAGATGATGATTCTTCTCCTCTCAATCCTCCTCAGAAGTGGAAAGCTTCAACTAAATTGGCCCAGGAGCCAACTTTAAAGCGGAAGAAGAAAAGTGTAGCCCTGAGGAGAGCCAAGGAAGTGGGTGCTGTATTGCCTCCCTTGAGAAGGTCCTTCCGGCAAACTGGAAGAGGAGGAACGGTGTCACGGGCCGTTGTTATTCGGGAGGTAGATCCCTTCCTAGACTCCATAGCCATTCTGGTCAAGCCTTTAGAAGCTTTCTCACCCTTGCGTTTGTCCTTTGCACATGACCCTGAATTTGAAGCTGAGACTGGTGCCTCTTTATCTGAGGAGGTAGACACGACAACGGTGTCCCCTGTCCGTCCTCAGCCGATGGATGAGGGCGGGTCTTCTTCGGTTGTAAGAGTTGAGCGACGGGATTGTCAGGGCGAAGTCCCGGACCATGACAAAAACCAGAGGACCAATCCCTCCTTTGACATTTTTTTGGGGGATATGTCTGCGATTGGAGTCATGATGAGGGAGTTGGACGAGAATCAAGTTCAATCAGCTCATCCTCCTGCGGGTATGTCATCTTTGCTCCGCTCTTCGGATGAGATTTTTTGATTTTGTCACGACCCGCACCCTAGAGTAAGGGCACGAGACGTGGGGACGTCCAGCCTACGCCGCAGTGTCGGCAGTAGAACGCTGTCCTAGGTCAAACATCTAACAAAATAAAGGTACCTGTAAAGTATATACTCTCCGAATGGAGGTGACATAGCAGATACAGTCTCAATCACATCTAAGGTAGAGCATGATAAGGATAGATAAAACATGAAATCCAAAAGAGATACCGCAGATAGAATTCTAAGTGTCTAAGATACAAAAATCCAGAAATACATCTCAAAGCTTAAATACAGTAATCCATAAATACAACTCAAAACAACTGAAAATAAGCTATGAGCAAAACCCTAGCTATCTATACAACCTCTACTGTGTCTCCTCTAGGCTAGCAGGCAACCTCCAGGCTATCTGTAAAATTTATCAACAGGTCCAGTCAGGACGGGAGCGAGCACAATACATCTCACGCAGATCATAACAGGTTAGAAAATATAAACATGCAAGAGAGTACGATACATGAAACTGAAAGAAAGTATATGATGTAAACAGAGCGAGAACTGTAATAGAAATATCTACTATAAGTAGAGAGCTACCAGTGACTAGTGATTTAGAGTACAAAGTCGACATATGAACGGCTGGATTTGCACATGACTATACTAAAGAGGCGCACATGGCTATACTACTTTGGAATTGTTCACATGACTATTTATACTCACCCATACCCTAATCAATACACAAGGATCCAAACAAGTTATGTTACGTACATGGTTTTCACATGAAACCCATAAATGGGTGCACATGAAGTATACATGAGAGCTCATACATGAGTGAACATGAAGTTCACATGGGGGCCCACAAATGGGTGTACATGAAATTCACATGAAGGCTCATAAATGAGTACACATGCAATATAGGTTATACATGAGATACATGGGAAACATGACCGATTCATGATAGCACATGAGAGTACACAAGCGAGCACGAACGAGCGTGAAGCACATGATAACATAAATAACATGAGAGCGAGGAATACACGATGTACATGAAACATATGACACAATGTATCCGATGCTCCCGAGGGGGATAACATCTCAATGTAGGGATCCATATAGTACCAATCCGTGATAATGTCATGGCAGCATCAAATAAGGTAAACTAGAGCAGGAATATAATTCTAAGCAAGTTATGAAATGATCAGAGAATGTACTCGCCTGCTATCTAATTGTCCAAAGGAAATGTACTGTCCGAGGAGAGGTGTCTGGCTCCTATTTAGAACAGCACAAGTCACAACAAGTCCAAAATGGTAAAATAAAGCTCTACTATGTATTATACATGATTCTAGGTCATTCTAGGTCAAAGTCAACTCTTGGTCAACTCTGGTCAACCGTACTAGTCAAATTAGGTTAACTAGGCAGTACTAGGTCTAAACCTAGACTAACAAGTCTCATTAGGCCTAACCAAGCCTTGACTAACACTCACACAAAATCACAAAGCTACACAAGTTATCAAACACACATTACATATATATTCATATATATTTTTATTACAAGCAAGATGCATAAAGACAAGGAGTGGATGATACATGAATGTGGATATGGCAATGTGTACATAGCAGTACAATGTGTTCAAGTGTGAGGGTATTATGTTAGAAGGATAACATTTAGCAAGGGTTCATTGTGTCACATAGAAGAAATAACATGTAAAGCATAGGTTTAGCATGCGTGTGTGTGGGTGTTAATCATAACAAAAAGGGTTTATTTATACATCAAAGGGTTTACTCATAACAGTAAGTAGGTTTTATGTGTATTCATGCTTGGGGTTACTGTCAACATGTAGAAGGGGGTTTTAACATATGAACATGGTGCTAAGTGCTAATATGGCATCATACATTCCTATCATGTTGGCATTCATATATAGCATACATTCATACTTGATTACGTTACTTACTTATATATGGATACTTGCATACATGTTTCAATACCTTACATTACCCACATGCTTTCATTTCATCCATTCATTCATGCATCGCATTCATTCATTCATTCATTCATTCATTCATGCACCTATACATACATATTTGAATACATTATATACTTTCAAATATTATATCATTTATGCATACTCTATATTATATTACATTCTCTTAACACACACACATATATGTATATATATATACACATGCATACATACATATTTGTACATACATGGATACACAAAATGCATATGTCGTAAAGTAATCTTCTATTTAAAATCAATACTGTACAAAATAAGCATTCATTAAATTCTAGGAATAAAGTATGTTATATATCTTTGTGTTACCTTTCCGAAACTTTAAACGGATTGTATTTTCGTGTCCGGAAGATCCCAGAATCGCAAAAACATCGAAACGCATTCGTCTTTCGTACAGCTGACACTCAAATAATTTTACAGAAAGTTTCGGAATGAATTTGACTTATTAAAATATATATTTGGAAAGCTAACTTCGATACGGTTCTTCTAAAAAAAACGGGAGATAAATCAAAGTTTTAAGTTAAAAGTTATGATATTTCTATTTGCTATTTCTACTAAAAACGTGGATAAATATTATGACAAATTTAGGTAGTTTGAGACAAAAGAAACACAAGTATATAACATAATATATCAAGAACTCACTCTCTACACTAATATATATATATGAGACACTATAGAACACATCTCCAATACAAAAATATGATATTAAACATGTAATAATTCATTCATACATAACAACAATACATAGTGTGTCCAAATTTGGGGTTTTCCCACATGGACACAACCACAACACAAAGGACACTCCTATGACCTCCAAATGGACACGAAATGGACACAAATGGAGATACAACCATGGGGGTCATTCCTATGGGTTCAAAATATTTCTATATGCATGTAGGGATAGATTAGAGGAGAGATTATACCTTCCGGGAGAGAGATTCAAAGGAAAATCTTTCCGACAGGACACCGACACGTAGAGATTCTAAAAGGACACGAACGAGCTCCGAATCCTCCCAAACTTGGCTAGCACCCTCTAACCATGGAGTAGAGGAGAAATGAAGAAGATTTGGTGGAAGAAAGGGTTGATTTGGAGATGAAATCAATGGAGGTTCATCTCTAAATTAATTTGGGGAAGAACAAGAGAGAGAAAGTGGATGAAAACAAATGAATGAAGGAGTGACTCACTCCTTATCCCCCCCATAGGTGGCTGCCCAAAAAGGGTGAGGTGTCCCCTATTTGAATGTCCAAAATGCCCTCCACTAATCTATTTGATTTAAATTAGGAATGGGTTAAAGGTTGAGGTCAATTTAGTCTAGTTTAAGTCTCTAATTAAACTAAACCTATCCATAAATAATTAGTCTAACTACTAACTAAAATTAATATCATGTGGACTAAAATTAATATCATGTGGGCCATGTCTAACTAGTGTGTGGGTCCTACTAGAGTCAAACTACCCTCCGGGTCCCCGTTTCAAGTCGGATTGAGTTGAATTTCCCGACTCAAATAACCCCAAAACAATATCATAAATAATAAAATAAATTTCAACCCCAAAATCATATCATAAATAATAAAATAATTTTAAAAATATTCAAAAATGTAAAATGACAAAAATATCTCTGTTTCTGAAAACTGGGGGTGACAAATCTATCCACCTTAAAAAAAAATTCGTCCTCGAAATTAAAACAAAGCAATCACAGGAAACACATACAGAAAAAAATCTCATTCAAATACTTTTCAAAAAAAAAAATCAGCAATAAAAAAATCTCTTTGAGGCACATCAAACATTTGTAAATAAAAACTGATACGTGTCCGCTACGGACACAAAACCATCACAAAATCACACCTATCAAAGGTCAAAATCAACAATCACCAACGCAATAAATATCAAAATAATTCAAAGAGGTCAAATGCAAAATATCCTTAGGCCAGAAATGACATTAAAGCATCCTAATCACATGGTTAGGTTCTAGGTCAAATAGTCTCTAGGGTTTCACTAGCAAAACATCAAAATCACAAGTCATAATTTTAAATAGTTTTAAAATGATTTAAAAATTACCAAAAATCATATCATGATTTAAATGTCAAATCAATAAATGATTAAAATTACAAAATTTCAAAATTACCCTCATTTTAGAAAACTGGGTGTTACAAGTCTACCCACCTTAGAAAAATTTCGTCCTCGAAATTAAAATGTTCATACTCCTTCTAGGTCAAACCCCCCACAATCAAAGTCGCAGAACTTAAACAATCATACGATTTTAAAGGATGACATACAGGGTCATGGCATACGGTGGTAGTGAAAGTCTCATCTAGGTATACTAGTCATGCTAAACCAAAACGGACATAGGGTATCAAAACACACAAGCAATCTATGGTCCTAAACTAGAAAAGATACAGAAATAACAATCATCAAGACTGTAAGGCAGTCTACCATCCTATATGAAAACTGGTACTTATCAAAATAAAATAAAGTTAACTACCATTTATCTAATAAGGGGTACTATTCAAGAAAATCAAAATCAAAAGTTAAAGAATGAAAGCCAATTGCATGGAAATACAATCACAATATATTTATATATATAGCGTTAGAGAGGAAAAAGCTAACATTATGTACAAGTTATGTAGTTCGTGTGTGTATGGGTGTATGTGGACATGTTCATATGGTTAGATAATAGGCGTGTGTGTATGTGAAATATACATGAAAGTGCATAAGAGGATTTGGGTTTCAAACAATAACTATCAAGTTACACTAATCATGGCATATTGTTTAAACAATCTACAATACACAACTCATTTGCTCATAACATGCATGGCTAACCATGTATATATATATATATATATATATATATATATATATATATATATATAAAATATATATATATATATAAATATATATATATATATATATATAAAGAGGTAGAGATTTAGTTATGTATCTATATACATTATAACATGTATGCATAAACTCTATATATATCTATATAGATATATGAACATAACATAGAGAGGAAGGGTTAGGTTACACGGCAGTATATACTATGTTAGAGTGTGGGTGTCACTATACAGGGTTATAGCTTTAGTAATGAAAGGTTAGACCCAGTTTTAGTTCAGCATTTACATACAAGAATCTGAAATAAGCCAACATTTAAACCAGTATAATATTAACCAACCCAATGTTTATCACAACCTAACATGTAAGAGTATAAACCTAACATCATATCCCTACATACAACAATATACATAGCTCCAAAATATTACATTTAAAAAAAACAGCAAATTGAACTAAACATTTGGAATCCAGTATTAAGGGTTAATATGCACACAGTCTTAGATTTGACAAATTCAAACACAAAACTCAACCAATATTTTTTGAATTGAAACCCTATGTATAACATACATGTGCAGTGATGTAAACATAACTAATAACATGAAATTTATATTTGAATTACAAATTTTAACTTGAAATGCATAGAACCAGTCTTTGTTACTGTACTGTATCAGAAATATTGGAGTTTTGAAAATTTAAATATCAACAACATATTAATATGTATTTAGATAAGATGGAAATCAAAGTATAGCATGCATACGTATCAGATAAAGAGTCTGTGTCCACTATATATATATTCTCATGTCCCAATATAAAAATCAAATTCTACATCAAGACCAACATTTAGATTCCTACCAAGATTGCAAAGTAGGTGATTGACGTAATCAAGACAGTTTTATTATTATTATTATTTAATACAAGAATAATAGCAAGAAAGTAATAACGATAAAATCTATTTTGCTTATCTGTTTAAAGAAGGAACCATTTTGAAACCCAGAACTATAATATCAATTACAAGATAAGGTCTAGCAAAATCATCGGTTCATTGTATTAAGAAGAAAATCATAGTAAGAAGTTACACAAGAGTTTATAAAAATAACTAAACCTACTCCTAAGTTAAATAATGAGAAGCAAAACAAAACAAACAAATAATAATTTTTTTTGAAGGACTGGAACAAAAGTAGAGAAAACATGTTCAAAAATATTTAAGGTACAATCTGATAATCATATGCGTCTATCCAAAATCATGGTACTCTAAATCCTCGTCATACTAGTAAGAAAGGCTACGATAATCACAGAGTCCTCGACTTAGGCACATACCTCTAGAATCATGGTATTTAAAATTTTCGCGATGCCACTAGCTTGGCTGCGAAAATCTTAAATTCCCACACCCGAGAAATATATCCAAAATCAGACTATATGTCCTCACCATGCTGGCTAATGTGACTGTAGAAGACTAGATTCCATAACTTAGATGACCTAGCCCATATGATTTCATCTTGACAAAAATTAAATTAAATCAACAATGGAAACCCAAAAATCAAATTTATCAACGAACATCAAGATTCAAAACTGAACAATAATCCATCAAATCATATAAATACAAACTCAGATGCAACAGCTAACATCAAGATTCAAAACTCCACAATCATTATCAAAATCAAGTTCAACAACAGAAAGTAAAGATAAATCAAATCAAGGGAAGAAGAGTTTTTCAAATCGAAGTTAAAATAAGATTCTCAAGGGTCGTCCCATGAATCTCTCAAGAAATCCTAACTGTGATTGAGTACCTTCAAAAATATATCCTAATTCTATTGCAGGTTGTAGTGGTACTCTAATTCGAATACCACTACACAAACTCGACCTGCATGGGCCACCACTAAAAACGTGTCACGACCCGCACCCTAGAGTAAGGACACGAGACGTGGGTACGTCCAGCCCACGCCGCAGTGTCGGCAGTAGAACGCTGTCCTAGATCAAACATTTAACAAAATAAAGGAACCTGTACAGTATATACTCTCCGAATGGAGGTGACATAGCAGATACAGTCTCAATCACATCTAAGGTAGAGCATAATAAGGATAGATAAAACATAAAATCTAAAAGAGATACCGCAGATAGAATTCTAAGTGTCTAAGATATACAAATCAAGAAATATATCTCAAAGCTCAAATACAGTAATCCATAAATACGACTCAAAACAACTAAAAATAAGCTATGAGCAAAACCCTAGCTATCTATACAACCTCTACTGTGTCTCCTCTAGGCTAGCAGGCAACCTCCAGGCTATCTGTAAAATTTATCAACAGGTTCAGTCAGGACGGGAACGAGCACAATACATCTCACGCAGATCATAACAGGTTAGAGAATATAAACATGCAAGAGAGTACGATACATGAAACTGAAAGAAAGTACATGATGTAAACAGAGCGAGAACTGTAATAGAAATATCTACTATAAGTAGAGAGCTACCAGTGACTAGTGATTTAGAGTACAAAGTCGACATATGAACGGCTGGATTTGCACATGACTATACTAAAGAGGCGCACATGGCTATACTACTTTGGAATTGTTCACATGACTATTTATACTCCCCCATACCCCAATCAATATACAAGGATCCAAACAAGTTATGTTATGTACATGGTTTTCACATGAAACCCATAAATGGGTGCATATGAAGTATACATGAGAGCTCATACATGAGTGCACATGAAGTTCACATGGGGGCCCATAAATGAGTGCACATGAAGGCTCATAAATAAGTGCACATGCAATATAGGTTATGAATAACAGATGGTAACTCTAGAGGGGGGGTGAATAGAGTTTATAGCGATAATAGCCAATTAAAAAATTCAACTATTTTACAATATAAAATTAATCAGAGTAAATGCAAAAATAAATAAGGAGCAAGAAAGCATACGCAAACACAGCCGATTTTAACCTGGTTTCCCTCGTGGAGGACTAATCCAGGCCTGAGAACTTTAGCTCAGGATTAAATCCACTATTTGTGAAATAGTAGTTACACCTCGTGCCTTTTCTTCAGAAGAGCACGTCAACTTCTTACAAAGGATCGCAGTGGCGATGCTTCGAACTTTCCAAGCGACTTCTTGAACTCTTGCACAAGACTCCTAAATGAGAGATGCTGAGCACTCGAGACTTAGAAAGCTTGTGGCTAGTAGATGAAGAAGGGTATGGCTTATATTGAGCTTAAGAGAGAAGAGAAGAAAAGATTGGATGAATGAAAATGAGAGAATTCTTGGCCTATTTATAGGTTTTAGCAGGCAGAATTCGGCCAGAATTCTGGTAGGATTTTTCAAAAATTTGGCCGTTGGACAACTAGCAACCAGCTAACCCTAAAAATTAGGGTGCTGATTTTTAGGGGACAGAGTTCGGCCCGAACTCTGTGTGATGGCAGAGTTCGGCCCGAACTCTGTCTCCAGAGCACAGAATGGGTGCTAATGTCCAATGGGCTTTTGTGGAGCTTATGGATTTTGGGTAGGCTATAGGTTGTCTCAAGAGCTCAGCACAACTCAGCTTACAATAGTCTAGACTCAATAAATATAAAAATACAGACTAAAAAATGACTTGTTTTGCAAAATTGAGCTGTCGTCTGTCTTGAGCTGGAGTAGTCATCGTGTGCCGTATTGAATTATTACAAGTATTATTTAGTCAATGTTATCAATATTTGGTTGACTGTGACTTTGTGTCAACAGGTTATACATGAGATACATGGGAAACATGACCAATTCATGATAGCACATGAGAGTACACAAGCGAGCACGAACGAGCATGAAGCACATGATAACATGAATAACATGAGAGCGAGGAATACACGATGTACATGAAACACATGACACAATGTATCCGATGCTTCCAAGGGGGATAACATCTCAATGTAGGGATCCATATAGTACCAATCCGTGATAATATCATGGCAGCATCAAATAAGGTAAACTAGAGCAGGAATATAATTCTAAGCAAGTTATGAAATGATCAGAGAATGTACTCGCCTGCTATCTGAATGTCCAAAGGAAATGTACTGTTCGAGGAGAGGTGTCTGGCTCCCATTTAGAACAGCACAAGTCACAACAAGTCCAAAATGGTAAAATAAAGCTCTACTATGTATTCTACATAATTCTAGGTCATTCTAGGTAAAAGTCAACTCTTGGTCAACTCTGGTCAACCGTACTAGTCAAATTAGGTTAACTAGGCAGTACTAGGTCTAAACCTAGACTGACAAGTCCCATTAGGCCTAACCAAGCCTAGACTAACACTCACACAAAATCACAAAGCTACACAAGTTATCAAACACACATTACATATATATTCATATATATTTTTATTACAAGTAAGGTGCATAAAGACAATGAGTGGGTGATACATGAATGTGGATATAGCAATGTGTACATAGCAGTACAATGTGTTCAAGTGTGAGGGTATTATGTTAGAAGGATAACATTTAGCAAGGGTTCATTGTGTCACATAGAAGAAATAACATGTAAAGCATAGGTTTAGCATGTGTGTGTGGGTGTTAATCATAACAAAAAGGGTTTATTTATACATCAAAGGGTTTACTCATAACAGTAAGTAGGTTTTATGTGTATTCATGCTTGGGGTTACTGTCAACATGTAGAAGGGGGTTTTAACATATGAACATGGTACTAAGTGCTAATATGGCATCATACATTCCTATCATGTTGGCATTCATATATAGCATACATTCATACTTGATTACGTTACTTACTTACATATGGATACTTGCATACATGTTTCAATACCTTGCATTACCCACATGCTTTCATTTCATCCATTCATTCATGTATCGCATTCATTCATTCATGCACCTATACATACATATTTGAATACATTATATACTTTCATACATTATATCATTTATGCATACTCTATACACTACACCAAAAAGGACTATTTACGACAATTAGATTTGTCCAAAAACGACATATTAAAATTGTCATTTCTATTCCGACGGATTGAATTTGTTGTTTAATAACTAAACCTACTGCATGAAAACAATATATTTTTATTTGACAAATAGAAAGTGTTGTTTATTATTAAATTTGTGTTGAAATTATTGACTCTCCTATCATTTAGAAAGTTCAGGGAGGAAAAAAATTTTAAGCCCGCGCTCCTCTCCATCCAACCCCCGAAAAACTTTGCTCCCCCCAAATTATTTTACCAAACTTTGGTTCACCCCCAAAATTTTTACCTAAATCCTCTCCCTCCAAGACCGCGCTGATCCTCTCCCTCGCCCGCGCTGATCCTCTCCCTCCAAGCCCGCGCTGGAATCCCGTTCATTTGATCTCTTCTTCCACAACTTCTTCCCCTGGAAACCTGCTCCCGCCGGAACTCGTTGGACCCGCGCCACCATCAGGTAATTATCTCCTCCTCTCTAAAACCCTGCTAGAACCCATGCCGCCGCTGGAAGTACGTCGCCGCTGCAACCGGATGACATATTTGTATAATATTTTCTAGGGTTTAATATTAGTATTTGTTATTTATTTATTTTTTAGGGCTTTATTTTTTTTCCTCGATCCTCCATTCTCTTCCAAATTATTTACCATTTTCTGGTTCTCTCTTTCTCTCTAGGTTAGCGGTGGAAGGAAGGACTTCTAAAGACAAGGTTTATTGATCCTCATATAAGAACTTCCAATCTCGAGGTATAAGTCTAATGTTTATAAATTACTTGTGAACGACTGATGAATCTGGCCGAATTAAACGGAAGCAGTGTTGTTGGTCCGTGAGTATATTGAGAGTCTCAAAGATGACTTATATTATTATGAATTGTTGTTTATAACTAATTGTTAGTAGTATAGTAAATCATAATTATAGAATGTAGGGGATTTTTATAAAACTTTTTTTTAATAATGATTTTGCATGTTCGTTCAATATTTGGTGTCGTCTAGAGTGGTTGACTGTTCTTTACTTGCTTTCCTGAAAACTTTCTGGAACTCAAGATGCTTAAGATGATAGGTAAAGAGGTTGAATTAGTTGGGCTTACTTTTTAATAGAGAATCTACAGATTCAGCTTTTAGAATTTTAAAACTAGCTGTTGTCCATTTTAACTCCATTATCTGTTGGTCATTATACTGTGTTATATATGTAATGAAGGAGCTGAGCAAGATAAATTATACTGTTGATCTTTGTTGCTCTTTCTTTTTCATGCTTTTTTAGAGCAGAAGATTGTACCTGGAGGTCTGTAGGCATATATACCTTGAATTTTGTCTTGGTGTTATATCACTGAATTGAGAAAATGCAGAATATACTGAGGCATCCAGTTGAATTTATTTAAATAGAGAATACCTATTTTTTACTTAATTTATTTTACATAGTTTAGCAGGCATTATGCCATCAAGGATACTTGATTTTTGTGTGAATAAGATTGAGATACCCCTCTCTAAGGGTTGTATCCTTTTCAAACAACTTATTGACCAATACAAGTGATTCATGTTTGCTAATATTTGGTTCATTGATGGAGTATTTTCTTGGTTCATGTATCTAATATTTAATTGTTTGGTGGACCTAAAGATTTCTCGTTATGGACCAAAGATGAAAAGTAAATAAAAGATACAACAGAAGCTAGGAAGCACAAACACTTTGAAAACCGTGTCATGTCCGTGATGCATTGTGTAGGACACATATCATACATGACACAGACACTCAAAAATATAATAGGACAGGCCAGAACCTAGGGAGTGACTGTTTTGCTCTGTCCGTGTCGTGCCATGTCATATTTGTGCTCCTGCAGCATATAACTGGAGTCGACTAGCTAAGCAACGACAAAATGGTAGACTCACTCTAATTGCCAAAGAATAACATGTTAATATATGACTTGTAACATAAACTGTGCATGTCAATTGAACGACAAAGGTTGAAAAAAGAACAATCAAGATTTAACCTAACAATCCCAATAGACTTGACTTGTTACACCTCTTATCTTGCCCTACATGTATAGATTCAAAAATATCTCCCTCAAACTTATATTCCAAATCTTCCAGACTTCAGAGTTAAAACAATACTCAACCTGTTTTGATATCCCTATCCTCTGGTTAACTTTAGTAATGCAAAGAACAATAAAATGCACAATGTAATTGACAAAATATATATGCTTTACCTCTCAAGATACAACAGTTTCAGCCTATCTATAATCAAATTCAATTTGCTAATGTTGTGAGTAGTAGAAGTCTGGTCTTTGGGTCTAACTTACATATGCTAGGTATTAGCTTTTCAAGACGATGCACCTTACTTCTGTATGGACCATGAAGAGTCTACAATTGGAGGCTAAGAAACAAAAGACGTATATCCTCTTTTCCAGACTTGGTATTTTTTTTCAGAGTTGGTTAGAAGGACAAAAGCACTTCCTTGGTGGAGCATGAAGGTGCCCAACTGGAATTCTTAGCAATTAACCATCAATAGCTAATATTTCACTTTACTTGGAGTTAAATTCACTCTGGTTTCCTATATTCACAAGAGAAACTTGAGCTCTATAAAAGATTGCCCACCGTCTCAATAGTTCTTTTTTAGCTACTGGATATCTCACTAGGTCATGGTTAAAATACAGAAATCTCATTATCAGAACTAAAGAAGCTCACTTCTGCAGAGAGGCTAGAGACCATAAAGACGGTCCTCATTTTCCACTTAGTCCGAATGATAATTTTATTTCTTTGGTGGAGACTGAAGGAGGTCAAAAGCCATTCTTCATTCAATAATCTGCTCAGAGCTGATGTTCCTCTTTGAATGCACTTGGACTCTCTTTAATTAGATCCTTCATTAACCAGAGAGTTGGAGCCTCTACAGGGTTTTTACTTACTGTCAGTGTTCTAGAACTACATCCAGGATAAGGAAATAGGATTCCAATAAGCTTAACAAGACTGTTATGGACTCTTAACCTTATTAAGAAATTATATGAATATTATTCCTTACCAGCTGAATTATATCATTGAAGGGGAAGATAATCATTGGGGAGCAAGACTACAAATCCACAAAGCTCCAATAAGGAAAATTAAGAAGAACTTTGCAACGAGCTGTCAACCAGTCCTTCATGATTAGGCTTAGATTGCTGGTGAAGGCAACTAAAGTGCATGAGTGGGACTTAGTTAAAAGTGAAAAGTATATTTTCTTTGGGCTTGCAATTTACGCTCGTAAAAAGGAACAACTTTTCATACTCCCTTAGAATAAGGAAGTTTATAGACAGAGGTATGGTTAAAAAATTGGTAAAGGATAATTGTCTTCACTTCTGATGGATGCAGGCTAATGAATGAGAAATGTCAACTTTTTATACTCCCTTAGAATATGGAAGTTTATAGAAATGGAGGTATGGTTAAAAAATAATGGTATAGGTTAATTGTCTTCACTTTGATGCTTACAGGCTGATGAATAAGAAATGTGTGCATGAGTGTGTGTGTGTGTATGCATCAATTCTGTTAGTGGAAATGTATTTTTACTGTTAATTAGGACGCCTGCCATGAAGGAAAAGATGGCATCGCCAAATAGCTTCTTCAAGATATTTAAAAATTATCAGTCTGTGGATTGCTATCAGCTTAAGCTCAGTTCTTTTCCAGTGTCCAAAAACTGCATCCATTCTTAGGGTAATTTCTTAACCAGGTTTCTGAAAATAGTTACCAACAGCAAAACACCTAAAAAACAATGGAATCTTAGTCTACATAAATAGTATATTGAACACATAATATAGTTGATGAGTTTAGAATATCAAACCTTTGAAATATGAACACCCAGGTTTCTATGAACACCAGAGCACTCAATGCACATTAAAATCCCAAGATTAAGAGACGCCCATTCTGGTTCAAGAGCACCACATTCTGCACAAAGATCATTTCCAGGAATATTTCGGAGAAGCATCGGAACATCACATGAATTCTGTGTAGGTAAATCAGTTAGATAAGATTTTATCATGACCATATATGGTTCTGATTTAACTTATAAAACCAACTGGTTGGAGAATGGCTCCATATAGTTTATTAGGCATTTGAATTTCAGGTGTGCTAGAATATATTGTCCAAGAATACAGTAGAAGAACAAACAGATACATGGTTCAGACACAGATTGGTGGTGACTGAAAAAACCTTTGAGAAACACAAATAACCAATAAAATAGAAGACTTGGATAAAAAACCTGCTTTTCATTAGGACAACATAGAAGTGATGCAATAACTCCTGTAATCTTATCAACCCAGTCCAATCTTTCCGTAGCACTCTCGGCCTGCAGATAAAAAAAGATAATATGAAGATGACGGCAGAAGAACATCAACTAACTTATCAGTAATGCCCCTTATTGTGAAACTTCTCATAGAAGACGCACTCCAATAGAAATTTTGTAATAGACCTGCAATGTGTATGTACTCATTGGTGAACTTATTGAATGCTCCAAATGTATTTCAGATTTGTCTGCTTCTCTTTTTTCATTGAGTTGTTCATTTTTTCCCTATGACTTAATGAATGATGCAAATATATATTTTGGATATGTAGATGTCTCGTACACACCCAAGTATGGATTGGATGGATGCTCCTAAACTATCAGTCGAATATCTTGAAGGCGTCACATCATTCATTAAGTTCACAAAGGATACTTTGGGAGAAAATAATTGGTATCTTTGCCCATGTGATAAATGTCGTAATTATAATAGAGGGAAAAAAAGTCTAAAGGTTATAGCTGAGCATTTGGTTTGTAATAGAGTAGACAAGTCATACAGAACTTGGATTAATTATGGAGAACAACTTCCTGGAAGTGTCGACAACGTTCATGTTCCTAGTTCATCATCAATTAATGATTATACTGGAGATGCCTTTCCGAGAATGGCGGACATGTTCCATGACACATTTGGACGCGTTGATCTTGAGGACCTTGAAGAATGCTTGGATGAGTCTAATCAATGTAATGATCAAGATTATCAAGATGACTTTGATGTTGATTATAAGAAGAAGCTAGAAGATGCAATGCAACCCCTATATCCTTCTTGTGAGGGTCTACATACAAAATTGTAAGCAACAGTAGAATTATTGAGCATGAAAGCTAGACATCAATGTTCCGAGGCATTTTTTACAGAAATGTTGCAATTTATAAAGAAGATTTTACCGGATGGAAATACTTTACCGGAAACCATACACAAAGCTAAGAATATGGTCAAGCCTTTTCGCATGAAGTGTGAGATTATTCATGCTTGCCCTAATGATTGTATACTCTATAGGAAAGAAAATGCAGATAAAGAAAATTGTCCCAAGTGTGGTGAAGCTAGATGGAAATCGACTGAAAACTCAAAACCAGAAGGTAAAAAGTTACCGAGGAAGAAACTAAGGTACTTTCCAATTACTGAACGGTTGCAGCGTATGTATAGAGTGCGATGGATAGCTGATAAGATGAGATGGCATGAGCATGCAGAAGATAGCAGTACACACATGAGACATCCAGTAGATTCCTCTTGTTGGAAATCTATAAATATGAAGTGGCCTGAGTTTGCTACTGATACACGGAATGTTCGTCTAGGACTCGCTACCGATGGTTTCAATCCTTTTGGGATGAACAACTCCTACAGTTGTTGGCCTGTCATGATCGTCCCATACAATCTTCCTCCATCTCTATGCATGAAAAAGGAATTTACCATGTTAACAATGTTAATACCTGGTCCTAGTGGTCCCGGCCATAATATTGATGTCTATTTGCAACCATTAGTCGATGAGTTGAATGAGTTGTGGTCTGTTGGAAGCATAACATATGATTCTTTGACAAAGACGAACTTTACGATGAATGCAATTTTGATGTGGTGCATACATGATTTTCCTGCCTATGCACATATTTCTGGATGTAGAACTGCTGGAAGATATGGTTGTCCTGTATGTGGTGAAGGAACAGATGCGGAGTGGTTAACTAATGGGAAGAAGTTTGCTTACATGGGTCATAGAAGATTCCTAAGAGATGATTCACATCCTTTTAGAACTCAAAAGTCAAAATTTAACGGATATGAAGAACATAGAAAGGCTCCTAAACGTTTGTCTGGTTTCCAACTATTAAGTAAGATGCAAACTGTCCAGACGGAGTTCGAAAAGGTGGCAGGTAACAAGAGGAAGCGTTCAAATGATACAAGTATTCCATGGTTGAAGAAATCAATTCTATTTGATTTGTCATATTGGAAGGTGATTAATGTTCTTTTATTTGATAACATTTTTGTTGTCTTAATATGTTTACTACTTCGGGAAGATCTATTATGAACATGTTTTTCTTTTATGACAGGAATTGCCTATTCGTCACAATGTGGATGTGATGCACGTAGAAAAGAATTTTGCTAAAAATTTGTTTGCAACAATAATGGACACTAAGGGGAAGTCTAAAGACGGTATTGAAGCACGTAGAGATTTAGAGTTGTTGAAGATAAAGAAAAAATTATGGTTGGTGAAACAAAATGGCAAAGAAATTATGCCGAAGGCACCTTTTTCCTTAACTAAGTCAGAGAGAGAAATAATTTGTAAAACTCTTAGTAACTTGAAGGTTCCTATCGGTTACAGCGGGAATTGGAAACATAAAGTATGTTTGCAGGAATTACAATTCAAAGGATTGAAGTCTCACGATTATCACATTCTCATGCAAGGGTTGCTACCAGTATTTCTGATGCATGGGTTCAAAAAGGATAAGCCTTTGCGTGCGGCAATTCGACAACTCTCAAAATTTTTCAAAGTTCTCTGCTCTAAGGTTATTGATCGCAAAGAGCTTTTTATCATGTATCAACGCCTCGTGGAGACATTGTGTGTGTTTGAAATGTATTTTTCGCCATCATTTTTCGTTTCCATGACACACGTTGTTGTACACTTAGCAGAAGAAGCCCTTGTTTGTGGACCGGTTAGATATAGGTGGATGTATCCTTTTGAAAGGTAAAATATGAAGAACCCTTTAAAATTCTCTTATTTTTAACTCATATTCTATGTGATTTGGGCTATAAACATGGGAACTTTTATGTAGGATGATGAAAACTTACAAACGGTATGGTCGGAACAAGACGTTTATCGAGGGATCTATTGCTGAGCAATATATCTTAGAAGAAGCAATGAGATATTGCATAGAGTACATTCCTGAAGGTAAGCAAAAAAGCTATAAGCATGAAGGAATGATATATACCGATGATGATGTTGAAGGTCCATACGTAATCATTACTGAAGGAAAAGGTTACCGTCTATCTAGTTTGCAATACGAACAAGCACGTAAATGGGTTTTGAAGCATTCTACAGAAAATACTGAATGGAAGGAGTAGGAAACACTTTAACACAATTTTAATTAAAATCTCAGTTCAATTTTTCTTTCTGTACTTTGTAAATTGAAACACAAAGTGAGTAAAGTAGCTTTATATACTTTATTTTCACAGGAAATACAAAGTATATGTTCAGAGCCTTAAATCTAGTGGAAAAAATCAGAGAGGAAGTCTCCAAACAAAGAAGCCCATGGATTATATTCCTTGGATAAGACAACAACTTCAGAATGAGGAAATGACTCCTTTTAAGAGGCTTGCGAATGGTCCAGATTATAAAGCTATATCGTATAATGCCTATACAGTAAATGGGTATATTTTTTATACAGCCGATGTTGAGCTAAACTTGACCACACAAAACAGTGGTGTTGCCATGAATGCTCTAACCTCTTTTAAAGCAAGTGCCAAAGACAAGAACATTGAGGATGCGGATGCAGCTTATTACGGTGTTGTCAAACAAATCCTTGAATTGAATTATTATGATTTCACACAAACAGTCTTCTATTGTGAATGGGTGCGTACGGAAGACAAAGTAAATGGATGTGTAGTGGATCCAGAGACAAATTTGATTTTCGTAAATTTTACGAGGTTTAAAAAAAACACAAGTGAAGATAATGAGCCATTTATCCATGCTTCACAAGCAACTCAAGTCTTCTACTGCAAGGATGAAACCCGAGATAATTGGCATATTGTTTTAGAGTCCCCGAAAAAACTAAGTCATGAAGTGGACGCTTATGAAGATCCGTTTGTTTTTACTGGTGCAGCTGACGAAGCTTTATCGATATCAGCAGCACTTGCTGAAGTTTTAGAAGATGATGAAAATTACTGATTATTGACATTTTAGATTGTGATGACACTTGTGTAATCCGAGGATATTTGTGTTTGTTTGGTTATTGACATTTTAGTTACTTGTGTTTGTTTGGTTATCAACATTATAGTTGTTATCTTAGTTTTATTTTTTGCAGAAATATGTTTTTTAATCTTAGTAAATATTAATGTGACGATACATTTCAGTTTGTTATTTGATGTTATTTGTGTTTGCTTTTTAGTTTCATTATGTCAGGTGATGGAGTAAATGGAGTAAACAGTGCTGGAAACACAAGTATAGAAAATCATGTTGACGGCAATAACAGTTCAAGTGGGAGTCAAGGAAACACAAGTACACAAAATCAATCAGGTGGTTATTTTTGTGTTTGTTTTCTTAGTTTTAATTATCATGTTGACGACAATTAGTCCTAATATTGGATTTTTCCATAGGTACACAAAAGGTAATAATATTTAATGAGTATGGACAACCTGTGGATATTGGATCAACACAATTTTCATCGACTGTTGGAAAGATAGCAAAAGCACATTGTCCACCTGGAATTGAGGATTGGAGACGAGTTCCAAAAAGTATTAAAGAAGACATATGAAAAAGTGTTAAGGTGAGTAAATTTGGTTTGTTAAATTTAGAATATGATGTCTGAATTCATACTTCTGAATATGATGTCTGAATTCATACTTTAGAATATGATGTCTGAATTCACCAGTTCAGACTACCATTTCAGACTACCATTTTTTGTGATACCTGAGTTCAGACTACCATTTTTTGTGATACCTGAGTTCAGACTACCATTTTTTGTTCTTTTGTGATACCTGAGTTCACCAGTTCAGACTACCATTTTTTTATTTTAATTTAGTTGAATTTTCCTGCAGTAAAATTGTATAAGTTGGTGAATTGTGATATAAGCATTTTATCCCTCCATGGTTTAGTTGTACGTCTACTGTCTCTAGAGTCCATTATTTGAATTATGATATAAGCATTTCATTTATCCTACTCAAGTATCAGTTGAGGGTCATGGACATTAGAATGGTTTGGATTATGATAGAAAACTGAAAGAAAAATACTTTATAACATATGTACCCTTGTTGTGTCAGTTGAGGATGCATCAAGTATCAGTTGAGGATGCATCAGTTGAGTACCTTGTTCAGTTTTCACTTTTTAGTGAACAAAGGCATTCTCCATTTGGGAAACTTACTTTTGTTTACAAACACCATAGACATTAGATGCTGGTAGAGCGATGAGCTTGCAGTGATTGCTAAATATGGCTATTTATACTAGTTCCTATTGAAGTGACTAAATGAGAGCCATTTTGGAAAGATGATATCCAGGTGAGGTCGAATTTGTAGCACCTGGTGCTAACTTAACTATCTAGGCTGGCTCCACACATCATGAGAAAAGATTCCTGTAGGGAGGTGAACTTGATCTGATTGCTAAAGATGTCTCCCCATATTTAAATCTGATCCTATATGAGTTGTTCATTTATTCGTCTCTAGCCAGTATTCTTCTGTATTTTACCAATTCCAAAGTGTGTAATGATGACCCCACTTTCTAGCTTGTTTTAACAAATACTATTTCCCCTTCAAAAGTAGTTTGTCTGATGAAAACCATTTCCTAGTTTAGGAACTTAGGTAATATGCTATTGTTGAATTGGTGACTGTTAGATGGCTCTTTGATGTCGACCTCAAAGTAGGGACATAAATGTTTAGGTTTATGCTATTTGTTTTGTTTGTAATCCAAGAGTATGCAAGACATTTGTCAATCAAGAGAAAATTTTCTATTATTTTTTTGCGACTGTCTGACCTGATAGCAAGTTTTCTTATTGCTATTTGAGATGATATGATTATTAGTGAGTATATTTGCTTCTTCCTGTAGGTGATTTTTCCCACTTGGGTACTAAAATATAAATATGTTTGTCAATTTTGCTGGTTAGTTTAAAGAAAGCAACTTTGTTTTTTGTATGTTGTGTCAGTTTATGAATTACCGTAACTAGACCATTTTAAGATTTCTAGCTCCCATTATTATTGTCATGAATTTTAGGCTTCCGGGTTTATTTTTGATGGCCTTAGATTAACTTGCTGTAGAAAATTCAGTTAAAATGCTGTAGACAGTATATTAATAGGAAAAAACCACATGACAGTTCATCATGTTTGCAAAAAGTAAATAATATGTTCAAGGGTTCAAAACAACGACTACGACCGTAAATCATTCATCTCCTGCTTTTTGGGTCTTCTATTTGAATTATTTTCTTCCATTCAGCTCTGTTAAGGACCATGCCCTCTATAACTTTAATAAAACTATATCCTTTTTCACAACTTGAAACCAAGTTCCTTTGGACCTACCTGTAGTTCTACCAGATCGTTAACTGATATTTTATGGTCCTCCCACGTCCTAACATGAATGTCATAGCCTGAATCTTAAATGCGCAAGGCTTTAACTGCACAATTTTCCCATCATCAGTTTTTGAGGATGAGACACATTTGTAGATACATGTTATCTGGATTTTACTTTCAAACCGTTGTCCATCATACTGAGAAATGAAGATGAGGGATGATGGTTCAAAACTAGAATTTAAAGTCTTATGTTGAAGATTTTGTTCATTAAAAATATTAGAAGGGGCAAATTTATCCTAAAGGGAGAGAATTATGTATTCAAAATGGGAATCCTTGAGGCTGTCATGAGTAGAGTTTTAAATGTTGTACGTTTGTCTTGTGAAACCTCGGGTTGGTTTCTGTAATTTAAATTCCTAGTGATAGGGATCAACATTGAAAGTAGTGTCCATATAGTTGACTCAATTGATGTTGCTAATGTATATTGAGTTATTAATATATAATGGTACTATCAGAGGTGGAGCTGAGGGGCAGGAGGGATAGTTGCTTCTCCTAACCCAGTGAAAACCCATTAATTCACGTTTAGGATTTCCACTTTTTTATCCTACTCCTATTGGGATGTCTTCAAATGCATACATGTATATGTTAAATGGGATTTTCCATGTTTCTATTACTGATGTGTTTCTAACATGTTAAATTTTGCCTCATTTTTTAACTAATTTGATTTATTTGTGTGTGTGTGTGTGTGTGTATATATATTTATATATATATATATATATATATATATATATATATATATATATGTTATTGCAGATTTCATATCAAGTACCAGAAATCTATAAAGATAAAATTTTGAAAAAAGCTAATAGTGCTTGAAGGAATTGGAAGGGAGAACTCCGAAAGATTTGTGATAGGGCTGGAACTGTTGCAGAGTGTAAAAATATTGTGGTAGAAGATATAAAGAAAGAAGATTGGGAAGCTTTTGTTGAATTACACTCTACAGAAGAAGATCAAGTTCGTCGTGATTGTGGAAGGAATGCGAGAAAAAAGGTTAAGATATTACATACAACTGGTAGGAAAGGTTGTGCGAGGGTAGCGCATGAACTGGTAAAGATGTTAATAATATATTATCTATCATTTTTTCATATTTCAATGCAATATAAAATTATGTTAATAACCTATTTCTTGTCTTGATGTAGAAAAAGGCAAGTCCTACAGGTGAAGTTAATAGATCTGTGTTATACTTGGCCACACATCTAAACACTAGTAAAATGATCCTACGCGTGTTACCCAGTCTACGACCGGGTTCGAATACTTAGTAAGCTTAACTTTTGACTTCTTTCTTCTCATTATATTTAGCAAATCTGAATACTTAATAGCTATATTTGTCTCCTGTTTATCTTGTAGGAAAAAATTAAAAGGCTTATAGATGAAGATCCCTACTTAGGAGAGAAAGATTTGGACAATGATGCTGTTGCAATGGTTTATATGATTCTAATTAGTTTTCATGTTTGTTTATAATTTTTTACAAGTTCATACTATATAATTAATCTCTTCTTTTAAAATTTGTTTAGGTATTGGGCCGTGATGGTAAGGGTTATGTGCATGGAATGGGTCAAGGTGTTTCAAAGATGGAGATTCGTGCTTCAGCTGCAAGTCGGGAGATTGCTCGTAGAGAAAAGCAAAAGAACGACGCTTTTCTAAATCGGATAGAGAATCTTGAACAAACAGTAGCCTCCATGCAAGCTGCAGCATCTAACACTCCTAGATCAAGTCAATCTTCATCACAATTTCACACTCCTAGTCCTTCTGAGGTGAGTAGTTTCTACATCAAGTCAATCATGCATATTACCTTGTCTGTTTGTTGTATATGACAATATGTATTCATATTACCTTCAATCTTGCATATTACCTTGTCTGATTTAACTATGAGAAGTAAATATACTAATTGTGTGCAATTTGAAATACATGTAAAGTTAACATTTTTCATATTAAATAAAGTCATACCCCCAAATTATTTATAGATTTTCGGCACTTATTGTAGCTAGGTTCAGTGCATAAATTGATGATTATAAACCTCATGTAATGGAAAAAACATTACTTATTTCAAAATCATTACATGATTGTAAACCTCATTTAATGGGAAGAGAGATGTCCATGAAGCAAACAGAAAATATGTCCAATCCACATGTGGATATATTTTCTGTTTTTTCTCGCTACATGTGGATATATGCATGATCTCTCTCAAATTTGGATCCAAATACAACCCACATTTATGTAAGTTTCTTTTTGTCTAGTAGGTTCAACCCATATATTATAACATGTGGATAAATATTTTTCCATATCACAAAATAATTGGTTCAACCCATTCTTTCTCATTTAATGTTGATCTCTCAAGACTTGCTCCTTATATATGCATTAGCTTAATTCTATACTCATGTTTTTTTTTATGTTTGTATATAGGGACATGATCAGTCTACCTTGCCCATAAAGACTTGTCTTTTGAAGAACTTTAGAAAGAAAGCTGTTGCTATTGGACGTGTGAATACAGATGCACCGTTGAATGATGAAGCTTATAATATTATTATTGATGACGTTTTTGACGGCAATGAGATGTTGTTCGATAGAGATGGAAAGTTTGATGATATTACTATCGGAGAAATGATCAATTAGCCAAAATATTCGGTTCAGTTTGTGAGATTTTAAATTTTTTTTTGTAGTGCACTTGTAAGCAAGCAATATCATTGTCTTCTTTTTGTTCATCATGAGAATGAAAATATTGTGAGCTAGCAACATTGGAGTTACTTTTTTATGTTTTGATAGATTAGTGATATGTAAACTTGATACATTTATTACTTAATACTATTTGGATCAAGTTTTTCCATTGTCGATGGTTGTTGATGTCGATATAAAATTTTATTTTCAGATGTGTTTCAATTTATATAGAAGATGAACAGGTTTAAATAGATTTGATATGAATGATTTGAGATTCTTTATTATTAGATTTCCAGAAAAACGACAGACATGAACTATTAAAAAAGCAAAAGTAGTATTCAACCAATTCACAATTTATTTGACAGTTTTAATCCGTTGTTTTTAATTGACAGATAAGAACTGTCATTTTTTTCAAGTATTAAACGACAGTCCAAAACTGTCGTTTAAATTTTGGGACGCGCTAGTAACGACGGATCGTCTGACAGACCAAAACTGTCGTTAAATGTGATTTAAGACAGTTTTGGTCTGTCGAAAAACGCATGTTTTGGCGTAGTGATATTATATTACATTCTCTTAACACACACACACATATATATATATATACACATGCATACATACATATTTGTACATACAAGGATACACAAAATACATATGTCGTATAGTAATCTTCTACTTAAAATCAATACTGTACAAATTAAGCATTCATTAAATTCTAGGAATAAAGTATGTTATAGATCTTTGTGTTAGCTTTCCGAAACTTTAAACGGATTGTATTTTCGTGTCCGGAAGCTCCCGGAATCGCAAAAACACCGAAACGCGTTCGTCTTTCGTACAGCTGACACTCAAATAATTTTACAGAAAGTTTCAGAACGAATTTGGCTTATTAAAATATATATTTCGAAAGCTAACTTCGATACGGTTCTTTTAAAAAAGCGGGAGATAAATCGGAGTTTTAAGCTAAAAGTTATGGCATTTCTAAGTTGCTATTGCTACTAAAAACGTGGATAAATATTATGACGAATTTAGGTAGTTTGAGACAAAAGAAACACAAGTATATAACATAATATATCAAGAACTCACTCTCTACACTAATATATATATGAGACACTATAGAACACATCTCCAATACAAAAATATGAGATTAAACATGTAATAATTCATTCATACATAACAACAACACATGGTGTGTCCAAATTTGGGGTTTTTCCACATGGACACAACCACAACACAAAGGACACTCCTATGACCTCCAAATGGACACGAAATGGACACAAATGGAGATACAACCATGGAGGTCATTCCTATGGGTTCAAAATATTTCTATATGCATGTAGGGATGGATTAGAGGAGAGATTATACCTTCCAGGAGAGAGATTCAAAGGAAAAATTTTCCGATACGACACCGACACGTAGAGATTCGAAAAGAACACGAACGAGCTCTGAATCCTCCCAAACTTGGCTATCACCCTCTAACCATGGAGTAGAGGAGAAATGAAGAAGATTTGGTGGAAGAAAGGGTTGATTTGGAGATGAAATCAATGGAGGTTCATCTCTAAATTAATTTGGGGAAGAACAAGAGAGAGAAAGTGGATGAAAACAAATGAATGAAGGAGTGACTCACTCCTTATCCACCCCCATAGGTGGCTGCCCAAAAAGGGTGAGGTGTCCCCTATTTGAATGTCCAAAATGCCCTCCACTAATATATTTGATTTAAATTAGGAATGGGTTAAAGGTTGAGGTCAATTTAGTTTAGTTTAAGTCTCTAATTAAACTAAACCTATCCATAAATAATTAATCTAACTACTAACTAAAATTAATATCATGTGGACTAAAATTAATATCATGTGGGCCATGCCTAACTAGTGTGTGGGTCCCACTAGAGTCAAACTACCCCCCGGGTCCCCGTTTCAAGTCGGATTGAGTTGAAATTCGAACCCGACTCAAATAACCCCAAAACAATATCATAAATAATAAAATAAATTTCAACCCCAAAATAATATCATAAATAATAAAATAAATTTTAAAAATATTCAAAAATATAAAATGACAAAAATACCCCTATTTCTGAAAAATGGGGTGACAGATTTCAATTTTACGTGCTTCTTGTGAGGATGACCACGACTGTATGTTCCCTGGTAGACAAGGGGAAAGAACCCCTCGCGAAGATAGTCCCCTCCATTAGGAAAGGGACAAGAGTTGTTCCCGGCTCCTCTAAATCTGCTGCTGCGGAGGAAGCTGTTAGCGAGCCGGTATCGGCTACAAAAGGTGAAGTTGAGCAGCCTGCTGAGGGGGCTGTCGCTGAATCTGCTCCTGTACCGACTGAGCTTGTGGAAGATATCAGGCCCGATGCCACTCAGGGCCTTGATATTGTTCTTCTTGAGCAGTCTGGGCCTGTTCTTGGTTTTCCTGAAACCAAGGTTGATGGCACAGTCCAGGCTGGAGTTGAGCAAGCCGAAGGTTCAAAATTACAACTCTTTCGCCTTTTCTCCAACTTTTTTGGTTACTGATGTATATATTTTTTATTTGTCAGGTTCGGCTTCTTGTCAGGTATCCCTTCCTAGAGCGGAAGAGACTTTCCAAGCTTTTTCCCCGATGACCTCCACCGAAGATGAGGAGATAGCCCAGGAAGTCGTCAGAGCTTTCTACTTTGTATTGAAAGTGATGCTTCCTAGAGTCCTAAATCGAAATGCTGCCTTCGGCCCTGTGAAGGCTTTTGTCGAATGCCAGGTAGCGGCCCTCGAGAGCATTGTTGGCTATGAAGAGTGGGCCAACACTCTGAGGAAGGTCCTGAATGACCTGGAGGGTCAGGTGGCCAGGTTCCGGGATGCCAAACAGCGGAGCCCGACGTCACTGTTCCACGCAGAGGATGAGGCTTTGATGACAGCTCTTGCAGAGGAGAAGGCTACTTTCCAGACAAGGAAGGACGCCCTCGTTCGGGAGATTGGCGAGCTGGCTGACCAGTATGGCCAGTTCAATATTGCAAGGGAGGCACGTGCTTCCTCGAAGAACAGGCTGGCTATGCAGATTACTGAGAAGTATAATCACATTATGCAGATCAAGAACGAGATTGCCCAACTGGAAGCCGACTTGAGGGCGGCGACATCTGAACAAGAGGATTACTTGGCTCAGACTGCCATGACCGCCACCACTTCTGTCTGTTTAGAAGAACAGCTGGCAAAGTTGGAGGGGGAGCATCTGAGTCTGATCCTCTTCGAGGATGAAGCTCCTTGCCAAGAAGAGGCGCACCATCGAGCTACCGCGAGATCTGAGGCTGAGATCGCGGCTCTGAGGAACAACATAAATCGCTTATGTATCCCGTAGATTTTTGTATCTTCATTTTTTTGGCCGTCACGGCTCTTGTACCTTTTTTCCGTCTTTTGATAGACGTTTAAGTAAAAAATAAAAAATCTTTTCGGAAGTGAATGTAGTTTTATGAAATATCGATGCTAGAGGTTGTAATGCCCCGCTCCACATGGTGCATTATGCTGAGTCGTTGACTCGAAGAGTTGCGTTGACCCGATTGTGTATCGATGCGAATCGATACGAGTTACGTTGTCCCGAGCATGCATCGAACTAAGTCGATGCGAAGAGTTGCCTTGTCCCAAAGAATACATCGAGTGAATCGATGCGAAGCGTCGCGTTGTCCCGAAGGATAAGTGCGTTGAGACGGCTCGAAGATTCTAAGAAATCGAATCGACCAAGGCGCAAGTCTGAATTGATGCAAGTCTTGATTTTAGTTGGTTTCATGTGCAGACTATACATTTACGCTGAAATATTAGAGGTCAGCATTCTGCCTTATTCAGTAAAGGGTTCGCGAAAGCAAATCGTTGGCTTGCGACGGACTGAGACTTGGGCACGGTAAGCCAAAATGGACGTATAATTCAATAAAGCACGAAGTGCTCGGATGGCTATGTCAGGAGAGTTGCCCATGCATCGAAGTTATGAAATCGAGCTACATCGGTTCGGCGAAACGATAAGGCGTATCGACTCAAGGTGGGGGGACATTGACTCTCTTTCCTACTCCTTCATACCAAGTAAAATATATATCATTGTATGCTGAGTTAACCTATCAACGCCACGGGCGTGGCTCGATAGAGAGATAAACATAGTGCGTGTCGAACACTAGATAGAATAATTAAAATGAAGCGTACAACAAATGTACGAGTTAATATGGAACATTGAATAACGCAAAGGTGAGCGCCTCAGTGTGCAAGCCATATGTACATGGGATAACTGTATTGATGAGTGCCCCAATGAATAAGTCATTTCGTGCCCCCGTGCACGAGTTAGCATGCTAGAACATTGAAAGACTATATCGGTACGAGTGCCTCAGTGCACGAGCAATAGAATATTAAATAGCCTATCGAGGCATGCCTCAGTTACACGAATCGGAAGAATGGAACATAAGTATAACGCATTGAATACTAAGGCGTAGAACAAGGAAACACGGCTTCGAGGCGTGCATTGAATGCACTATACAAGGAAAGACGGCGAATGTGCACAGTTGCACATTACGTATAGAAAATGGCATCGTTGCAACGAGGAGAACATTTGTGGCACAGATGTGACATAACTGTCGATGCGGCATGGTGCCTTCGAAATGTTCGTGGCCTTCGGGCGTTCATTGAGAACATTGGGGTGTTGTGCCAATTGAAATAGAGATAAGCGGACTTGCCTAGTTGTACGAAAGATAAGATGCGTTGCATGGTCAAATGGACTTAAAGATATAAAATCCTGTGCACGGGTAATCCCTCGAACGTGGTGCACCAGGGCGCTGGGACCGTTCTGCCTAGGAGGGACTGTGTTTACGGTATTGTTGGTGCACTTCATTTAGACGGGTAGCGACCTTCTAGTGAATGTGATAAGCCACTTGCTGCGATTATTTCGGTGGTCCTCTGATTGTTTGGGTTAGCAACCGCACAGAGTGATCATCGTCTTATGTTTTGATTCGATAAATATAAGTCCATTCTAGCCCAGAAAGCTAGTGACCTTCATATAGTTAAGGGCGATGGGTTGGAAGTGCAAGGTATACATATATCCAGCATGGATGGATCCTGGGTTGAAAGTGCAAGGTACACTCATATCGTGCACATATAGATCCGTATATAGAGCACTTATAATATGACAGGGAAAGCTGATAGGCGTATTCACCTTGCGTCGGTGCAAAGGCGAGTGCGTCGATGTTGGTAAGAAGTCACGGAACAACACGAGATTGCTTGTCTGTTTACTTATGCAAATCGAATAACATGCTTGCCATGATAACATGCTTACAGTCTTCGAATATGCCATATACTCATCCTAAGGAGAACATAGAAAGAGAACTAAATTGTATGTTTGCAAGAAACAATACAATACTAAATGTCGGATTGTTAAGTGGATTTTTGATCAGTACAGCGAGGACGAAAGTACTAATCCCCAACTATTTTGCTAGCAGGTTCAGGGATTGGTCTTCTTGCGGTGGAGCTTCGCTTGAACGCATTGAGGGTTGGAATGCCGAAGCGTATTAAAGCGTGCAACCGCATTAACGCTCGGACATGCAACAGGATTGATGTGGCCGAGATATAGAAGGCATGATGTATGGAACGGTGAAATCCTTTGTGGACAAGAAAGAACTTGAGTGTTGTAGCCAATCTGACAAATTTCGTTGGGCTATCGAAAGCCTTTGTAATCTCATTTCGAATATCAATAAAGAGAATTGTTTCGTATACTCTGTTTTCCTTTCGTTGTTAATCAAACTCAAAGATAACCATTTGAGAACTTGTCATCTTGCCTTGCACGAGCGCAACTCCAGGCTCATGCGACATCACGCCCCCTGCGAGGACGATGATTCGGGTGATTCCGGGTCGGAGCGTGACAAATTGATATCAGAGCGCTAGGCTCAATTTCCTCTGGACGCTTGATTCGGGTGATTCCAAAGAGTTGCCCACCACCAATCGAAATCACTCTTGACTCTACTCGATGCTGCACTGGATGTTCCATACAATAAGTCTAATACAAATCATGTAATTTTGCCGCGTGTTGTTTTGGAAATTATATGGTGTTTGCTGGAAAAGTCTTGAAAGGTTTGTTGCTGTAAGTACAACAAGTTGCGAGATATAAATTCAAAGATTTGTTGCTGCGGATACAACACTTAGTGAATTTAATTTGAGATGTTCGTTGTTTGCAACGATCGTTACGAGAAATGTTGGTTGCATCGATACAATGAAAGTCGTGGAATGTTGCTGTAGCAATTGCCACACGTTGATTGTAAATGATGCGTTGAAAAGAAAATGAAAGTTGATATTGAATGTGTCGAACAGATTCACATATTGATTCGGATGTGCATTACGATGAAAGTGATAAGTCAATATCGAATATGTTGAACGAATTTGAGCATTGACTTTGAAATTCGGAAATAAATTGTTGCACGAGGTGCAACAGATGTCGAAAATAAATTGTTGCACGAGTGCAATGCGTATCGAAAGTAAGTTGTTGCACGTGGTGCAACGCATATCAAAGTAAAATCGCTGCACGAAGTGCAACGGATATCGAGAATAAATTGTTGCACAAGATACAACGGAATAAAACAAAAGTTATGAATCGAGAAATGAAGTCGGTTCGGTTGCGCACCGAGGTTGTGTTGGCAAATGAATGCATTGGTCGAATTGTGTCGGATCTTGAATTATCAAAAAGTTACGGTTGTGATTAAGCACTATCACTGCGGAAATCGTGAGTCGAAAGAGATTGTTGGTTCATACTGAGTATAATACAAGGGAAATGACTTGATTTCCGAGTGGTATTTGCCATACCACGTAAGCGATGAATGACTCGATTCTGAGTGGTATATGGTATACCACTTGTACGATGAATTGCATCGACGTATTATAAGAATTACGGAAGATTTGTCCGCAACGGATGGGATAGCACCGAGACTCGATTGAGAATTTGTATGACGGCATGTTGATGCAAGTGTTCTTTGATGATCGGTTTAAACGGTAAGGCGGGACTTGTATTATTGAATGATACGTCGATTGAAAATTTATGTGTCGGTCGAATGACGGAAACTAGCAAAACGATTATGCCTTGAGGCAACAATCGGATCGACGGGATAGGAAACTTGAAACGTTGTAATCGAACCGCACGACTTGCGAGCTTAATGAAAATTTTCAACAATACAAATTATAATCGAATCGCCCGACTTGCGATCTCAACAAAAATGTTAGAATACGCGAATGGTAATCGAATCGCACGACTTGCGATCTCGATAGAAATATTGGACAAGGCAAAAATATATTCGGATCGTACGATGTGCGACTACGATGAAGAGTTGGTTGATGTGAATAAATAGTGCCTAAGAGATAGTTGGCTACGTTGTGGCGAAACTCATTTGAGTACGACTGAAACACGCAAAACTTAGAGGGCGTGATCGTATAACTCGAGGGTTCGATGTTGGATAATCGTTAACTCGGTTATGCGATCAAAGCAGAACGGAATGCAACAAATCGAGAAACGATTCGAGACGTACGAAGATGTTTGTGGAGAACTTAGACGTATGCGATGCAAGTTATCGATGTTGAAACAGAATCAAAGTTGACGCTTACGCTATCGAAATTGATACGGCGTATCAAGATCGATACGTAAGGAAACGTAAGCACGATGTGAGGATACAAAATGGAGTGCACCTTGCGCTATCAAAATTTTGTAAGTAACGATACGAGAAGGAACGAACTGGTTGATCATGAACTTTGTGATTGATCAAGACGAGACTATAAGTTATCGAAGATTGTTTGATGCGTATAGCATCTCGTGTGTCAACCAGCAAATAAGATAGACTCGAACTCAATACGAGTAGATACGTCGTGAATAGCAGAATCATCGACGGTAGTGCATGACTTTACTCGGAGGATAGTTGCGCATCAGTTGCGCCGATAGAAATAATATTATCCGAAATTGGGTAGTCGCATAGAAATCGTCGGAACGTGATTTGGCTCCGAAATAAGTTAGAGCATGGTTCGTAGTAAACTGTCCTTCGGTGATGATCCATAATTATCGAGCGTAGCTTCGGGGCAGCTGACCCTAGAAGACTTGACTGCCAATTTAAAATCGAATGTTGCAGACCGTAAGATGACCCATGCAATGTCGCATACAAAATTGCATCGATAACAAATACAGTGTGGTGCAAGTTGACGATAAGTCTAGGCGATCAAAAATTATTGGAACAACTTTTGATTGAGAATGATGTAGTTAGTTTTTGAGTATTCGTCGGATGAATACTTGAATGGTTATGTTGGTCGACGATCGAACTTGAAATTCACCAACGAACTTGGTGATTCAGATAGGCGATTGTGAGAATCGGGCTATCCACGAGAGAAACGATAAGGAAATGACTTACGAGTTGTGTCGTTAGATTTGGATTCACCTTGCAATTGAGCTTGCATGAATCGAACTTATATTCGATGTTGCGAGACGGATAAGTTAGGAATTTGGCTAGTGAATTCCTACTTGTTAGGAATCGAACGTAAGGCGCATCGTAAAGACCTTCGTGTCAAGACGATCGTTGTCTTGAGCACCTTCGCCTTGATGTAAACCTTTGAGTCAGATAGATTGTGGCCTTTGTGTAATGTCAATTTAAAGTTGCGTCGGAAGGATTTGAGCACGGTATCTAGGTAAGTCACCTAGCGGACGTAGTCCTGAATGTTGATACTTTTGCAAGTCAACAAAAGAGAATTCATGTCGAGATAAGATACAAAGTGAAACATCAGAAATCGCTGGATAGTGACGCCGAACCCAAGGCGTTGCGGAGACTCATTGTGATCAGATGCACGACGGCTTGACGCGAAACGTAGAATTGATAATCTCGATGAAACTTACGAAGTGAGAAATGCGATTTTCGAATCGCATCGTGTACCTTAACTTTTATTGGATGATCACGTATGTATCAATATGCATGTGCGCTAGAATTGCGAGAACAAGCACTAGAGCCAATTCCGATCGAGAATACGAGATGGCAAGTAATTGAGAATAAGAAGTTACATGTTTGCGTTGTTCCGATATCTTACAATTAAGCTAGGCTGAAATGCATATATTGGTGGAACGCCTAAAATATGTGTATGATTCCAAACTAAGTTGTATGATCCAAACGATAATGAGGCGAGATCGTGGAACGATCTAGTGAAACCCTTGGAAATTTAGTATTAGTTTCGGTTCGAGGACGAACCTTGTTTTGAGTGGTATATTATGTAATACCCCGCTCCGCACGATGCATTATGCTTAGTCATTGACTCGAAGAGTTGCGTTGACCCGATTATGTATCGATGTGAATCGATACGAGTTACATTGTCATGAGCATGCATCGAACTAAGTCGATACGAAGAGTTGCCTTGTCCCAAAAAATGCATCGAGTGAATCGATGCGAAGCATCGCGTTGCCCCGAAGGATAAGTCCGTTGAGACGGCTCGAAGATTCTAAGAAATAGAATCGATCAAGACGCAAGTCTGAATCAATGCAAGTATTAATTTTAGTTGGTTTCATGTGCAGGCTATATATTTACGCTGAAATATTAGAGGTCGGCATTCTGTCTTATTCAGTAAGGGGTCCACGAAAGCAAATCGTCGCCTTCCGACGGACTGAGACTTGGGTACGGTAAGCCAAAACGGACATATAATTCAATGAAGCACGAAGTGCTCGAATGGCTATGTCAGGAGAGTTGCCCGTGCAACGAAGTTATGAAATCGAGCCGTATCGGCTCGATGAAACGCTAAGGCATATCGACTCAAGGTGGGGGGACATTGACTCTCTTTCCTATACCTTCATGCCAAGTAAAATATATATCATTGTATGCTGAGTTAACCTGTCAACGCCACGGGCGTGGCTCGATAGAGAGATAATCATAGTGCGTGTCGAACACTAGATAGAACAATTAAAATGAAGCGTACAACAAATATACGAGTTGCAATGGAACATTGAATAACGCAAAGGCGAGCGCCTCGGTGTGCAAGCCATATGTACATGGGATAACTGTATCGATGAGTGCCATAGTGCATAAGTCATTCTGTGCCCCCGTGCACGAGTTAGCATGCTAGAACATTGAAAGACTATATCGGTACGAGTGCCTCAGTGCACGAGCGATAGAATATTGAATAGCCTATCGAGGCAGGCCTCAGTTGCACGAATCGGAAGAATGGAACATAAGTATAACACGTTGAATACTAAGGCGTAGAACAAGGAAATAAGGCTTCGAGGCATGCATTGAATGCACGATGCAAGGAAAGACGGCAAATGTGCGCAGTTGTATAATACGTATAGAAGATGGCATCGTTGCGACGAGGAGAACAGTTGTGACACGGATGTGACATAACTGTCGATGCGGCATGGTGCCTTCGAAATGTTCGTGGCCTTCGGGCGTTCATTGAGAACATTAGGGTGTTGTGCCAATAGAAATAGATATAAGCGGACTTGCTTGGTTGTATGAAAGATAAGATGCGATGCATGGTCAAATGGACTTAAAAGATATAAAAGCCTGTGCACGGGTAATCCCTCGAACGTGGCACACCAGGGCGCTGGGACCGTTCAACCTAGGAGGGACTGCGTTTACGGTATTGTTGGTGCACTTCATTTAGACTGGTAGCGACCTTCTGGTGAATGTGATGAGCCACTTGCTGTGATTATTTCGGTGGTCCTCGGATTGTTTGGGTTAGCAACCGCACAGAGTGATCATCGTCTTATGTTTCTATTCGATAAATATAAGTCCATTCTAGCCCGAAAAGCTAGTGACCTTCAAATAGTTATGGGCGATGGGTTGGAAGTGCAAGGTATACATTTATCCTGCATGGACAGATCCTGGGTCGAAAGTGCAAGGTATACTCATATCGTGTACATATAAATCCGTATAGAGAGCACTTATAACATGACAGGGAAAGTTGATAGGCGTATTCACCTTGCGTCGGTGCAAGGATGAGTGCGTCGATGTTGGTAAGAAGTCATGGAAGAACACGAGATTGCTTGTCTGTTTACTTATGCAAATCGAATAACATGCTTGCCATGATAACATGCTTACAGTCTTCGAATATGCCATGAACTCATCCTAAGGAGAACATAGAAAGAGAACTAAATTATATGTTTGCATGAAATAATACAATACTAAATATCGTATTGTTAAGTGGGTTTTTGATCAGAACAGCGAGGACGAAAGTACTAATCCTCCACTAGTTTGCTAGTAAGTTCAGGAATTGGTCTGCTCGCGGCGGAGCTTCGCTTGAACGCGTTGAGGCTTGGAATACCGAAGCGTATTGAGGCATGCAACCGCATTGACGCTCGGACATGGAACATGATTGATGCGGCCGAGATATAGAAGGCATGATGTATGGAACGGTAAAATCCTTTGTGGGAAAGAGAGAACTTGAGTGTTGTAGCCAATCTGGCAAATTTTGTTGGACTATCGAAAGCCTTTGTAATCTCATTTCGAATATCAATAAAGAGAATTGTTTCTTATACTATGTTTTCCTTTCGTTGTTAATCAAACTCAAAGATAACCATTTGAGAACTTGTCATCTTGTCTTGCACGAGCGCAACTCCAGGCTCGTGCGGCAAAACGCCCCTGCGAGGACAATGATTCGGGTGATTCCGGGTCGGGGCCTGACAGAGGTAATATGGACATAGTAAGGATATTTTTGGTAGGTATTCCGCAGGGGAATTTTGATGTGGACCTATTATCTGTTTTATATTCAAGTTATTCGAATATAGATAATAAGTTGAATGAAGCTGCTAGTAGAGGTAATATGGACGTAATAGCAGAGGATGTTCTATATCTAACCAGAGGTAATATGGACGTGGAAAGATATATAACATTAGGGGGGAGTGGATAATTCAGAGGTAGTAATGACGTGATTATCCTTGATGAATGCTTTGCTCAGAGGTTATGTGGACGTGGCAAAATATTTAATCATTCCACTAGGGAAATAATTATCAGAAAATAATTCAGAAGTAATAGGGACGTGACTTGTTTTTGTTAAACCGAGTTTGGACGGAGTCAAAAACGGAAATGATTCCACTAGGGAAATATTTTAGTGGACCTATTTTCTAGGGCATATTCAAGACTCTTGAAATACGGATAATAGTTAGATAATAATTTTTTTGAATCATATAAACATCGCACTGTATATTTACATGACTGAACATATGTGAACATTATGTAAAAGAGGTTACACATAGTATTTCTTCAGGAACTTGCCATTGATAGGCATCATGAGCAAGTCGTCATCGGGCTTGGTTAGCCGGTACGCACCGTTAGAATACACCGATTCTATGACGAAAGGACCTTTCCATTTAGGCTAGAATTTTTCTTTTGTTTTGTGCGTCATGACCATTGGTCTTCTCACTGCTAAGACCAGATCGCCGACTTGGAAGATCCTTTCCTTCACTTTTTTTATTGAAGGCTCTGGAAAGGCGTGCTTGGTATAGCTCAATGCGCTGTTGAGCTAACAAGCATTTTTCGTCTAGCGCTTCGAGCTCCTGGAGTCGTAGATGGTAGCTTTCTTCGGTAGTCAGCTCGCTGGCTAGGGCTACTCGAAGAGAAGGAATCTGGATTTCTAGGGGAAGAACTGCTTCGCTCCCATAAACCAAGGAGAATGGCGTACTGCCTGTTGGAGTCCAGACCGTTGTACGATAGGCCCATAGACATTCGTCGAGCTTCTCATTCCAATCGTGCTTGTTTGAAGACACGAACTTCTTGAGAAGTTTTATGATGGTTTTGTTGAAGGCTTCTGCTAGCCCGTTAGCTGCTGGATTGTAGAAAGTAGAGGCTACGTTCTGGATTCGGTTCCTATCAAAGAACCGATAGAATGTATGGCTTACGAACTATGTGTCACGCCTCGATTCGTAGAGTCATTAATTCACATATTTTATCTCTTGGAATCGATCGTCCTCGCTTGGGCGTGATGCCGTACAAGTCTGGTATTGTACTTGTACAAGGCAAAGATGGTACATAATCGATTATCTTCAAATATGAACACATCGCAGCAGCAAACGCAGAAAAATTGAAGTTAATAAGGACAATCTTTCTTATTGAATAGAAACACATCAGTTTCTTTATAGCAGCAGAGATAAAAGAATAACTTGAAGTCTCACAGCGATATACAGAACTTTATTCTCTTTATTGATAATTGAAGAAGAGTACAAGACTTGTATTGAAGTACAGTGCTTACAACACATTTCATTTTATATTGAAAGCCAACTGAACAATGCTATACAGCTTATATTTAATACTTAGATACATTGGATTACAACTCGATATACCAACTTGGCTTACAACTCACTAGTACAACTGATTACAATGTTCCATACATTATGCCCTTTATAAACAGAAAACATCATCTTGAACAAGGAGAGTTTCTGTATGCCCAACAAATCTTCGATGTCGCGGGACCAATCAAGCCAATCTTCGTGTGTAGAATATTCCAAGCACGAGCACCTGTCCACAAGATGTGGGTCAGCACATCATCTATGTACTGGCGAGCAGAATCCAACCCACTCGCCTAAGCCAACACTAACTGGTCGATTTTAGCAAGCATTTTAATAGAATGATCTTTCTACTTTGGGGCCTAGCATCAGTTTACAATTCATGGGCAATCATCAAAATGAAGCATGTAAACATATTCTTAGCAATATTCATGTGGACATATCATTATAGCATTCTTGGTGTTGTCATGCAAAGACATCATTGAGGCATCATTAACATTGTCATCTTAAACATGTTTTGACAGTTCTCACTTCAAGCATCACTTAGCATGTATGTTATATTTGAGCAATGTTTATAGCAAGGCATCTTTCTAGCATACTGAATTTAACATGTTGAGTATGTCATAGAGTTCTCTTTTAAAGGCAACATCATAACATCGTTTTGTTTAGCATAATTAAGCAGGCAACTCAACCAACATATATATATATATATATATATATATATAAAAAAAAAATATATATATATATATATATATATATTGAGTATATCACATTTAAGTGATTTCTTACCGATAGCCAACGCCCTCGTACCTGTATCAAATATAGGTTAACTCTTACACTTACTCTGCCTGCACAAAACATTTATTAGCATGCATCCTTACAACATGATCATTGGTGTTAGTGCACCATTTTCAGACGTTGCCATATAGGACTTCGAAAGGTAATCGGCGTACCATTCCACCAGGCTGTGAGCCCAAATAGAATGTCCCGATACCATGTACCCTTAAAGTACGTTTACACTTCCCCCATGGTTGGATCGGTCCCCCTAACGTCCGGGGGTACCGTCCGAGGAAGCAGTCACCCCCTTGTATACAAGTTGTCGCTGACCATGCGAATGCGTGTCCGACTCGATCGTGATCATAAAATATACGGTAAAATATTGAAATAAGGAAAGGCAAACGGTGCATCATTCAACTCATCCATGTCGCTTTCAATGACTCATCATTTCCAATATTTTTGTTATTAAACTTGGTGATCTCGACGATCCCAAGCCTCATCATTTCCCATTCATTGCTTCATTGTAACATTTTTCATTCATTGCTACATTGCAACATTTCTCATTATGTTCCTTCTAAGGAGGAACAACAGCATTCATTCATTTCAAAGGGGCCTGTAGCATTTCATTCATTTATAGGAACAATAGCATATTCAATTCAGTTCTCATGTAACATTCACGCAGCATCTTATCATTCAAGTGATTCATTCATTTCATCAACATTAAGCATAAGGGACATTCTCAATTCATTCTCAGGCATCAAGTTACATTAGCAGTTCCAGTGTTATTCGTTCAGCATTTCAGTATTCATGTCTTATTCATTTCAATAATTCTTAGCATAAGCATCTCTATTAATCAGCAACTAAAACATGGGACATTTAGGGACAATTCATAGCATCATGTTATTCCATTTATTAAGAATGCAGGAATAAGGAGGAAGGAGGACAGTTCTACTTGTCTGCATAAAAGGGTCTTTTTATTCTGGTTGCACACATTCCCCCTAAGCGTAGCTCTACCAGCGAGCCACGTTCCAATACTTAATTCGTCTAGCCAGTGCAGAGAGACTACATCAGTCTCAACTCTCTTGATTCCCAACATAAGTAACTATCCAACATCCTGATAGCATCCAACAAGCCAACCAAATGCCTCATGCGGAGCGGGGCATTACATAATATACCACTCAGAAAAAGTTCTGTTCTCGAAACTTAATAGAACAACTCATCTTACTAATTCACTTAGAAACTACAAGTTACTCATTCATCTTCAATTCAATAGTCATTTCAGCACACTTGGTCATCTTAAAATAGCTATCCAACTGTACCATTTAATCCATCAATGATTCGATCTGTCTTTCTCTTTTTTTTCAATTACTTGTAACTTCTCTTTGATTCACCAACATTTTCCTTGCAATTCTGTCTTGGTCGCAATATATCACTTCGTTTGGATCCATACACCTATTTCAGGCATCCCCAAAATATATGTATTTCAGCCGAAGTCCGTGCTAGTGCGATAAATTCTTCCCATAATGTTATCTCAGTCGTAACCTATCACTTCGGCTGGATCCATACACATATTTTAGGCGTCTCCAAAACATATGTACTTCAGGCAACTTTCATGTTAGTACGATTCGATCAGACACGATATAATTCTCTTTTCCAATTTCGACTTAGCATCCTTTCAATTGACTTATTACTTTATTTACTTGCCAAAATCACTATCTTCCAGGCCACAATACTTAACATCAAGGGCAACTCGGGTAGGCTTTCTATCCAAACATAATATTTCTAACATCGGTCAAGGGTCTAACTTAGAGCCATTCATATCAAGAGTTCACAACATGCAATCATATTCCTTTCCCAAATCCGATAATATTTCTCACCGAGGCAATTCATCTTTTCTAAAAGATACAATCCGACATCGCCCACTCTCGATTACTCGGGTCAGGGTATAGTTCTATGCAACAGTCAAGGTTAACCCAGCTATCCAACTATAGATACCGATCTAACATTTCCGTCATGAGCAGTCAATTCTATCTCATGGAATCATTCACTACTCGATACATACAACTCAAATCTCATCCCACAATTCTAGTTCCCGCTATAGGCCGACACATAATCCTCAAGGGTCAAACATCTCTAAGGTTCATATTGAAGCATATACATACAACATATCACTCTTAGGTCATACTCATCACCATCTCTCGTTCAATACCACAAGATTATCCTACGGTCGCCAATGGTCACCCTATTATTCGGTCAAGTCTCTATGGTTAGCTATACCGACAGCTAAACCTAATCATTTAGGTGACTCCCCTAGAGTGGATGGCTACTAGGGATCATATAAATTTCCTATTCTCAGGCCAACAGGCTATCGACAGTTCGAGGCAGCTCTACCCAAACCTATGGGTATCAACTCAGTCTGAATAACGAATCACCATTTGTCGGCTAAGCCAATAATTGGTATGTCATCAACTGGTCGCTAGGGTCAAGTCTATCTATCCAGGGTCTTCCTCAAGGAAATAATTCCTACAGAGGCTCATTCTTAGACTTACCCAACGATCGACTAAGATCGATCTATCAACATTACGGTCAATTCCCAACCCGGCATACGATTCTCATCGTTCTAATAATCCATCAAGTAAATTCCCAACAATCCACTTCCTATTCCAATTCCTTTGTACCCATACGAATCCGTAAGCCAAGGCTAACTATTCAAGGGTCATCGATTCTGATAGTCTTAACATAACTATGGAATCATACTATTCGATCTGTATGACAGAGTCATACCACCAAGTCATAAGCCAACAATCTATATCCCAACCAACAGTCACATATACCGACGTTATCCAACACGTTTGTAATTTCTCAATCCCATTCGTTTTTCAATCATCAACTATCTTATGGGCATTCTTAAATCTCATGCAGCAAGGGTCGAGTAGTTCATTCCATTCAATCTGACAATTCATGTATCAACTAACCATTCTCTATACAACACAAATATTCAGGGTAGCTACTTGTTACTTTTCTAATCCTATTAAATTTCTCAACATGCATGCACATAGGCAACGACTATCCTTTGGTGATCAAGATGGATTAACATCTATTACACCTTAGGGTCAAAACACAGAAAGATCTTTGTATTAGTTTTGGTTTCACAAAAAGATGAGGTTGAAAAGTACACGAAACTCTAGATACAAAACAACATACTTGCTGTGACAAATTCAGCACAAGTGCGATCAACTTTGGGTGCCTTCTGTGCGTCATATCGACCAAATTAGGGGCTATGGTTTCTAGAAAATGTGCTGGGGTGTTAGGGAGGTGTCCTAGAGTCAAGATGAATATGGTAGAAGGGTTGCAGCTGGTCAGAAAGATGGATTTTCTGGTGGTTGAAATAAAAAGTCCGAAAATGAGAAAGTAGAATAGGTAGTGCTAGGTTTGTACAGATTATATATATATATATATATAATCGATGAGAAAATATTAAGAGGGAGGTGTTTACGTGAAGTAGAGGGGGTTGGGAGGATTTAGAATTTGGTTGGTTGGGATTTGGATGCATTTTTAAAAGTTACCCAAAGTTCTCTCTCATAGGATTTAAATCGTGTCCAAAATAGGAAAGTTGTCATGGACTTGGTTTAAATTAGATTTGAATGACTATGGCTGTACAATAATTCATATAAATCAATATAAAATCTATCTAATAGGTTAGGGTACCCTAGAATAGTCTCAATGGGTCCCTAGTTGGACTAGTTTTAGGTTGGTGGAATTTTTGTGATAAATTTGAGTCCAATACGTCTATAGTTTTAACTTGTGTGTCACTTAAAAATAAATAGCATATGGGAACCCAATTGAGCAGCACACCATTAGCATGTGTGTAGTAGACTCAAAAATTGGTCAAAACTATATATTGGGTCAAAAAGTTTGGATCGAGTTTGGGCCTCAAATTGGAGTTGGAAAAATACATCAAAATTACAGTGAAGGATAAAATGACTATTTTAACCCCAAAGTTGTGCAAAAAATATGTAGTACAAGTAAACATATTTGAGTGGGACATGATATACCAAAATAAAGGTGGACTCGTCTAGAACACGAATATAGAACTCATTTTGAAGAATTGGTCAATGTTGTGCTTCAAAAAATTAAAGCTACGACAACGCGCCTATATAGAAATAATTAAAAATAAAATATAGTTTAATATATAAAATCATATAAAATAAATAAAAATTCCCAAAAATTAGGGTGCTTACAATCTATCCACCTTAAAAGAATTTTGTCCTCAAAATTTAAAATAATGCTTACTAACGAAGAACCATGTTAACGTAACTAAGAATAGTTATAAGGGGTACACTACGTCACTACGGTCTCTCCTAATAATTCAAGCTACAATCAATTATAAACAATTTTCTATGCAACGTCCGCACCATAAAACTATAAATTGTTACCTCTAGTTGCTCCTCCTGGTGCTGCAATGATCATGTTGAAAGATTGTCCTCCTTGACCATCAAGCCAGGAACTTAATTACTAGTCCCTTAACCGCTATATCCTCGATTCTTTTTAACTTTGAATCTATCGACTAATTTCCTCAAAGGCCTTGTCCTATATTGTTACTCAAGCCTTGAATCTAAATAGTAAAAAACTTTAACCATTCTAATCCTTGAAAATTTAATTCATCGATATTCCTTAAAATTCTCAAAATTCAAATGCAAGTCCACTCTAACCTTAGTCTTCTCAAAAAAATTAGTGAAAAAATTTATACAATAGATCATCTTCTAAATTTCAAATTATCAAATTCCATAGCCTTCAAACTTTAGATTCAATTCTTCAAGACAATTTTTTTTCTTCTTAAGTAAAATCTCTATCATTAAATTCTCTTCTATTATTAACATTAACTCAATAACCATGAATATTCTTCTAAAAATTCATGAAGTCAAATGTACTAAAATGTCTCAATTTTATTTCACTCAATTTTCTCTCTTAATCACTATCTAAGTGCTATACCTTTAAAATATAAAATTTTCTTTCTAATTTGACTTTCAACACAACTTCTATCCACCTTAAAATAAATTCATAAACACAAGATTACATCTTATATGAACATCCTTAAAGTTTAAATCAAATCCAATCTCCTTTATCTTAAGTTTGTAAATTCATAAATACTTCTTCAATGACAATCGTTAATTCATCACCAATGAACTATATTGTGCCATGGGGACGTCTACCGACCTTTGGTCACACTACCCCATCAAACATATGCTGGCATTAAAATTCTATAATCCTTGCCTAAACTCTCTATCATGTTTTAACTCTCCTACCAACATTTAATTTTGAGGACAAAATTATTTTAAGGAGGGTAGATTTGTCACTACTACTTTCTAGAATAAGGGTATTTTGGTAATTATGAATTTTTAATATTATTTAATTTGGTGTAATGTGATTTTCATCTTTTGCTAGTGAACCTTAGAACAACTTAGCCTATAGACTAACCATGACCATGGAGATCTAGCTAGCATGTTTGGGTTAGTAATTAGACTCTAATCTTGCAATGAATGACTTAAAAACTATTTGGAGATTTAAATTAAAGAGCTAGTTTGGGCCTTTAGCTTGAGGGCTTGTTTTTACAACATAGGAAGAGGTGTTGGGCCTTTATGACTTAGCTAGACCCTAAGTGTCACGCCCCGCTCCCGTAGGAGCGATCGTCCTCGCTAAGGCGTGATGCCGCACGAGCATAGATTGCGCTCGTGCAAGGCTATTCCATAACGGCCGATTACATCGGCGGCGACGGGGTCGTCGCACAGAAGTCCCAAGCAGAAGCATTGAATACATTACAGCAGAATTTAAAGAAGAACACATGAACACAAGTCGTTCAAAAGAATCTATTTATTGATATTGAATACAATATTACATTTGTGGGCGCAAGGCCAAATTACAATGTCTCTCGTGCTCACTTTTCTCTCATTTACAAGTCACTCTGCTCTCTCTCATCTCTCAAATACAAGTCTTGATCCAGCGGAAGCTTCGGAAGGCGATGTCCATACATTATGTCCTGTATAAGTCTTTAATCCATGCGTCCGCACGCTTCGAATCGCCAAGGAACTCCGTGCCTCGACGCATCCAAGCGAGCTCCGTGCCACGAGCTTCTACCTGTGCCTGCACATGAAATACTGTGTGGGTGTCAGTACCACTGTACTGGTGGAGTGAGCTCCTCGCCCACCTATACAAAACCTACACGTTCATTTACTTTGTGCAACTTAAATCCCTTTTCGATTGTCTTTCTAGTCTTGCCTTAGGATCAGTTTTTGGACCGGCACCTTGGCGCAACTTGTGTATCAGAACCATCCCGTGCTCGTAATGTCAACGTTAACTCGTTCTTTGCCTCTAGACCCCTTCTTGTGCCAACAACGTAACCTATCAAGTCGTGTTTGCCTTACGGCCAAAATCAGGGACGCAACTACACGATAGACTTCATTTCCGTGTGATCGTGCTATCGTACTGATAACATCCTTATCTTTAAGTCTCGAAACCTTGTCGTTTTCTTACAATGTCAACATATCGACTCAGACTTGTCTTGTGACAACGCGGTCGTGCCTCGTATTTTGAGGTCGTGCCCAGCAACTCGACATAACTTTCAACCAACTTGCCCTACGGCCCTTCTCGACTTTACACTCGACGGCCCAACATTATGCTTTTAACTTTGTACACACGCCTTCAACTCGACTCCTTGATATAGCGCACTCAATACTCGACTTTATCCAAAGGCACACTCACGGATTGTTGCCGCCATGCCAACATCTATATGAACTTGGTCACTAGCACGACAAGCTATATTGGACCTCCATTGGATATTAGGGTACGTTCGTAAATAACGAGGCGCGAACTCGCCGAATTTCCCCTAATACCCGCTCTACGGCGCACCCCTTGGGTAGGTCGCACCCCGTCCAAGGGTACCGCAAGCACGTGTTCCTCCTAGGCCAGATCAGTCCCGTGGTCGCGGCAACTGTCTGAGGAACAAAATCAAAACCCTTGTGCACCGGTACACAAGTTGTCCAATGACCATGCAGACTCGACCCACTTCCTCATTTCTGGACCGTTTCATACTTTTCAACGTGGATAGGAATGCGAGACTCCCGACCGAGGGACCGCCTCAAACTACTTAACGTGGATAGGGACGCGAGACTCCCAACCGAGGGACCGCCTCAAACTACTTAACGTGGATAGGGACGTGAGACTCCCAATCGAGGGACCGCCTCGAACTACTTAACGTGGATAGGGACGCGAGACTCCCAACCGAGGGACCGCCTCGAACTACTTTGAACTCGAAGGAACGACTACTACGTAGCCTTCCAACTTAACTTAAACCAAACGTGTTCCTTAAATGGCATAGACCGTGGCTAACTTTACACTGAACCAACCGTGGCTCGCCTTAGACCAACACATATTCTACGCAACGCTATCGCCCGAGTTATACCTCATTTGACGGGCCTTGGGGTCGTAGGACTATTTATCTTGACAACCGCAGAATGAGCGGGATAGCACGTAGAATAACTTAGGTCGACCGGCATAACTTTGCCAAACTCACTCAAGCCTACAACATAATCCAAGGGACGAGCAAAGGCTATGCCAAGCCTTGCGGGGCAGGACCGTGCATGCCTTAGCAAGCATTTGTGCGGGCGACGCCTATGACTTAGGCTAACTCTCAGCTTTTGCACCGAAGACCAACTTTCCTTCTCCCAAGCCATGGGACGAAGGACCGAGTGTCATTTTCAAAGCACGCCGTGCACCAACTCTAAGCCGACTGTGGGACGTTTTCTATGTTCTAACTCGATTCAAACCGTCGGGATTATTCCCTTAGCTATGTGGATGCGTAGCTTTTATTTATCAAGCCTAACTTGTGCAAGTTGAAAACACGATTTATTATGTGAAGGCAAAGATGAGGAGAGTTCACCGAAACTACCCCACCTGAGCGATGTCTCCGAGCAGCCGTTGCAAGGCTAAATCCGAACGCCGTCGGCGTTTCGATTCCTCCGATTGACTTTACGGGATGGGGCACTACAACATATACCACTCAGAACAAGTCTCGTCCTCGAGACTTTCCTGAAGGCAAGTCATCCTACCCTTTTCTATTGGCCAAGACTTAATCGTACGCACACACCTACGCGTTTCTTCGATTGCGAGCCACGCTCGCACGACTATCAATCTTTCCTTTAACACGGTTTCAAGATCTCGACACACTCCCATCTTTCAAGCCTTGCTTGAATTCGTCGTATCACTTGGCTGGATCGTGCACGCATTCCAAGCGTCCCCAAAATACATGCATTCAACCAAGCCGCATAATAAAGAATTTGTCATTCTCACTCGAGTCGCATCGTGTACATATCCAGGCGTCCCTGAAATATATGCATGTCAGTCGAGTCTCGTGAGCAGGGCTTCCTATATTCGTGATCCACGCCTTCCATCCATGCCAATCCTCAAGATCAATCATTCCGATTGCTAACACTTGAAACATGGCGTCTCGCCTAACCGCTAGGCTAATTTTTACGAGGCTAAGTCAATGTCAGGATTGGAATCATAGTTCCCCAACAATAATGCCAACACTGACCCCAATCCTAGGGTCAAACCAGAGTCGATCATACGGGTCTTCTACCCAAGCTCGCGTCACTCAAATTTCTAAACATCGAGCACGATCACCTAATTCGTATTACGGCACGCGTTGCGTATATTCGAATCCCTTTAATTCACCAATTCTAACTAATTCATGTATTCGATCACGAGGTCGTCTCACTCGATAATACGTTACGCCCCAATCTCACGCAAGTCCGCTTGTCCACGGCGGTTCGTGAATCACCACGCAACGCTCCCGTGGAATAATCATTCTCATCGGAGCGTAACTCTTGTTTGAGTTTAGACTCATTCATTCTCGATACGCGGATTGGACCTACTCAATCCTCAAACTTAATCATCAAGCACACCGAATCATTCTCAAGTCATCTTCGCGTCAAACCACAAGTTGCAGCACAGATTGTCGTACCGTGCAAGTTCGACCACTCCCGCTGTATGAATCACCATACCAGCGCTCACGCAGAGTGATCGCCCTAATCGGAGTGACGCATGTGCGAGGCTAGAGTAGCGCTCGCATAAGACAAGAACGTCAACGTTGTGGTTATCGACGAAGCAAATCCAAATATTCCAGTTTTCATCCAAGCCAATTTTGATAGTTCGATCGTCATTCGTTCAACTTAGAAAATCCTCGAGCCAAGTCTATCTTTTCTTCGACACATTTTTAACAATTTCAAGTATAGCGTCCAACGGAACAATGACATTTGCACGACCGTCATTCGCCGAGTCAGAGTACCCCCGAGTTATCGCATATCGATCTTTGATACGCCTCAATACCATCGACGATATGCGTAATCTGACGATCTTCCTTCGCAACCAATTTCGAGTCGTGCGACTTGATGCTATTGTTCGAACTGGATATACCACCATTCCTCGATATTCAAGACCAAGTTCGATCGCTATTCCTCAAGCTCGTTATTCAAAACTCAAGTCACATTTCATTTGCATCAATCCGATATCGCACGCACGATCCTCTAAGTTTTCCCGATCAAGATCATTCATTTTCATTCATCGTTCCGAATCATTTTCTAACTCGCGTTGCTCATTCACAAGTTGTCCGAACGAGATGCTCGTTTAGGACATTCGAAGTCACGACCAACTAAGCGAGATGCATTCTAAGGCTTTGCGCGATCGCATCGCCTCGCCGACATACTCGAAATCCTCAATATTCACTCGAACAATTTCCAAGACGAACCATACACCACTCAGATTCGAGCCACTCGACTAGTCGTCGACACTCATTCTTATTCTTCTCCGAACCTATCACATACACCACTCGAATTCAAGCCATACGATCCAATCCTCAATCACATTCGCATCATTCGCTAAGACATCCTTCAGATTCGTTCGACGAATCGCTAGCGTAGTCGCTCGCGTCGTATCGACGCACTAAGACGTTCGCACTATTTTCTCGAAATCCAAATCAATCTTCCGTGTACGCCTAAGCGTTAGTCCGATAGCGTTCCTATCGATAGACACTCTAAGTATATCTCCGTTCCCGACCGAGCGGTACTTGATATCGCTCGTAACTCGTTTGCACCAAGGGTCGAGGTGCGCGACGCGAAACACAACTTAGCCAAAAGGCCGTGTGCATAGCCATCCTGTGCGAACTATATTCCGAGTTTGCACGCTCAATTGCTAGGGTCGACGTTGGACTAATTAGGCATGCACGTGACTTGCTAAGGTCAACGTAGGACTATTCGGGCACACGTGCGACTTTGCTAACATTAGCACATATTTTCTATCGAGTCAAGTTTGCAACGTTCGGCACAAAGGCCCTATCGACGCATTTGGCAATGGCCTACCGATGCGTTAGATTGAACGCTTGTATGAGCTTTCGAAAATATTTAGACTTATTGTATGGACATGCCGAGGGACATTTGAGAGAGAGCGCACCAACGATGACAACTTGCGGAAGCAACAGAGTTTTGCGAAAACATCAAAGTGAAAGAATTCAATCGACGGTCCAAGGACGTAAAGCCGTGCTCTGATACCATTATGTCACGCCCCGCTCCCGTAGGAGCGATCGTCCTCGCTAAGGCGTGATGCCGCACGAGCCTAGATTGCGCTCGTGCAAGGCTATTCCATAACGGCCGATTACATCGGCGGCGGCGGGGTCGTCGCACAGAAGTCCCAAGCAGAAGCATTGAATACATTACAGCGGAATTTAAAGAAGAACACATGAACACAAGTCGTTCAAAAGAATCTATTTATTGATATTGAATACAAGATTACATTTGTGGGCGCAAGGCCAAATTACAATGTCTCTCGTGCTCACTTTTCTCTCATTTACAAGTCACTCTGCTCTCTCTCATCTCTCAAATACAAGTCTTGATCCAGCGGAAGCTTCGGAAGGCGATGTCCATACATTATGTCCTGTATAAGTCTTTAATCCACGCGTCCGCATGCTTCGAATCGCCAAGGAACTCCGTGCCTCGACGCATCCAAGCGAGCTCCACGCCACGAGCTTTTACCTGTGCCTGCATATGAAACACTGTGTGGGTGTCAGTACCACTGTACTGGTGGAGTGAGCTCCTCGCCCACCCATACAAAACCTACACGTTCATTTACTTTGTGCAACTTAAATCCCTTTTCGATTGTCTTTCTAGTCTTGCCTTAGGATCAGTTTTTGGACCGGCGCCTTGGCGCAACTTGTGTATCAGAACCATCCCGTGCTCGTAATGTCAACGTTAACTCGTTCTTTGCCTCTAGACCCCTTCTTGTGCCAACAACGTAACCTATCAAGTCGTGTTTGCCTTACGGCCAAAATCAGGGACGCAACTACACGATAGACTTCATTTCCGTGTGATCGTGCTATCGTACTGATAACATCCTTATCTTTAAGTCTCGAAACCTTGTCGTTTTCTTACAATGTCAACATATCGACTCAGACTTGTCTTGTGACAACACGGCCGTGCCTCGTATTTTGAGGTCGTGTCCAGCAACTCGACATAACTTTCAACCAACTTGCCCTACGGCCCTTCCCGACTTTACACTCGACGCCACAACTCGTGCCGAAACATGACGCCTACGTTGATACCAAATCTTAGGCCCAACATTATGCTTTTAACTTTGTACACACGCCTTCAACTCGACTCCTTGATATAGCGCACTCAATACTCGACTTTATCCAAAGGCACACTCGCGGATTGTTGCCGCCATGCCAACATCTATATGAACTTGGTCACTAGCACGACAAGCTATATTGGACCTCCATTGGATATTAGGGTACGTTCGTAAATAACGAGGCGCGAACTCGTCGAATTTCCCCTAATACCCGCTCTACGGCGCACCCCTTGGGTAGGTCGCACCCCGTCCAAGGGTCCCGCAAGCACGTGTTCCTCCTAGGCCAGATCAGTCCTGTGGCCGCGGCAACTATCTGAGGAACAAAATCAAAACCCTTGCGTACCGGTACACAAGTTATCCAATGACCATGCAGACTCGACCCACTTCCTCATTTCTGGACCGTTTCATACTTTTCAACGTGGATAGGAACGCGAGACTCCCGACCGAGGGACCGCCTCAAACTACTTAACGTGGATAGGGACGCGAGACTCCCAACCGAGGGACCGCCTCAAACTACTTAACGTGGATAGGGACGCGAGACTCCCAACCGAGGGACCGCCTCGAACTACTTAACGTGGATAGGGATGCGAGACTCCCAACCGAGGGACCGCCTCAAACTACTTTGAACTCGAAGGAACGACTACTACGTAGCCTTCCAACTTAACTTAAACCAAACGTGTTCCTTAAATGGCATAGACCGTGGCTAACTTTACACTGAACCAACCGTGGCTCGCCTTAGACCAACACATATTCTACGCAACGCTATCGCCCGAGTTATACCTCATTTGATGGGCCTTGGGGTCGTAGGACTATTTATCTTGACAACCGCAGAATGAGCGGGATAGCACGTAGAATAACTTAGGTCGACCGGCATAACTTTGCCAAACTCACTCAAGCCTACAACATAATCCAAGGGACGAGCAAAGGCTATGCCAAGCCTTGCAGGGCAGGACCGTGCATGCCTTAGCAAGCATTTGTGCGGGCGACGCCTATGACTTAGGCTAACTCTCAGCTTTTGCACCGAAGACCAACTTTCCTTCTCCCAAGCCATGGGACGAAGGACCGAGTGTCATTTTCAAAGCACGCCGTGCACCAACTCTAAGCCGACTGTGGGACGTTTTCCATGTTCTAACTCGATTCAAACCGTCGGGATTATTCCCTTAGCTATGTGGATGCGTAGCTTTTATTTATCAAGCCTAACTTGTGCAAGTTGAAAACACGATTTATTATGTGAAGGCAAAGATGAGGAGAGTTCACCGAAACTACCCCACCTGAGCGATGTCTCCGAGCAGCCGTTGCAAGGCTAAATCCGAACGCCGTCGGCGTTTCGATTCCTCCGATTGACTTTACGGGACGGGGCACTACACTAAGCCATCACCATGGCCGGCCATGAGAGCCTTTTCCCTATTTAAGTCATCATTAGCCCCCTCTTGCCTCCTTTGTAGCAAACCATAACCCTAGTTTATGTTCTCCCCAAATTTGCCCCCTTTCTTCAAATTACCTCCAAATTGGACCAAATCAGTTTCATTGCATTCCTTTAGTGAAGAAGAAGTCTTTAGTGGCTAGCTAGTAAGGATTATAGGTATTGGACCATAGGAATTTGGTGTTGAAGCTTTGGAAGGGGCTATTTCATTGAGATTCCAACTTTTAATAGGTAACGCTTTGTAAACCCTTTCAATTCCGGATTTATCTCCATAGATGCATGCATTTAGAGTCCCCCTAGCTGTAGGCTAAGTTTGGTAGAAATCCGTGTCCATTTGATATGCATATCGGAGATGTATCGGAGTGTAGTGTAAGATGTTTGGTAAAATGCCTAAATAGAATGTTTATTCATGAATTTCAAAACTAATTTCTTCATTTGGTTGCTGTTTATGTGTGGATTGGGTTTTTTGTGACTGAGAATGATTCGACACATTTTTTTGTCCAAATCGGACATGGAGATGCCAACTATACACTATGGACAGTCCCGTGCTACCCGACACCCATTTCTCATTGCACAGACCACTTGGATACGTGAGACTTGACACAGAGGTGCGAGACATGACTGTAAGGCCGCTCCCTAAGTTTCAGGTCGATTCGTGTCGTATCGGACACGTTATCGTGTCTGCATTGATTTTGAACAGACTGTGCACACACGAAATCGAGCCTCTGATACGGGCTCGACAAGTGGACACGAGAGCACTTGGACACTGGAAGACACTTGTACACCTAGTCCTACACCTACCCTAGCTACTGACATGAGCACGAGACATTTCGTGGTGTATGTCGTGTCCTGGATAGGTCGACACATCAGCACGAGCCTTGCTGTGCACTGGTTTCTGACACCAGTTAACAGTTGGACTTGGACATAGTATTGACACGATCTGGATACTATTTTGACACACCCCATTGCTGACACGTGTGTGGACACATTATCCCCTTCTTCCCTATAGATTTTTTTTTACCCCTTCTTCCCTATATATATATATATATATATATATATATTTTTTTACCCCTTCTTCCCTATATATATATATATATATATGTATGTATGTATGTATGTATGTATGTGTGTGTGTGTGTGTGTGTGTGTGTGTGTGTGTGTGTGTGTGTGTGTGTGTGTGTGTGTTTGTGTGTTTGTGTGTGTGTGTGTGTGTGTGTGTGTGTGTGTGTGTGTGTGTGTGTATTTATGTATGTATATAAACTTACATTTTTGGTTGAGTTAGGTTTTGCAGTTTCTGAAATTGGGTTAGGCTGGAGAGATCACTACAAGAAAATTGATTTTTTCCATCGTTTTATAAACGTCGAAAAATAGGTGAAAAATGTTGGCATAGGTATTCCCGACGTTTGTTCAACGTTTTCGACAAACGTTGTCGTTGTTCTAGTTGGGAATTTACGACGTTTCAGATAAACGTCGGTATAGGCAAAAACGACGTTTGCAGTAATGTTTAATAAACGTCGAAAATTGTGCAACAATGGGTAAAAATTTCCAACGCTTCAACAAAAATGTCGAAAATTGGACTACTTTTCCAACCTTTTGCAAAAACGTTGGGATTTGCTTTCCCAAACTTTTTCCAATAATTTCCAACGTTTTAACAAAAATGTCGGTATAGGTAAAGCCATTTAAAAAAATGAATATACAAAAATATCGGTATAGATTTAACTTCCAAACCATTACAAAGTCGATGTCGTAGATCTTCGAATCAACATATACTAGAACAAACTCTAGTCTAGGAAAAAGCTAAATGAAATAATGCAAAAACATACAAAATATTAGTCCCACAAAGAACAAACTCCAGTCTAGGAAAAGCTAAATAAAATAATGCAAAAGGATGTTTGAGCACTTATATAGATTTGTATTGTAGAAGCCCACAAGAAATCTATATTTCTAATGTATAATAGAAAATTTCTTTTCTTAGAATGCTACAACCTTCATGTAAAATGATAGCTCCAACTGATTCCAGAAACTCAAAACATTGGTCGACAATATTATGGCTTTATCCCGGAGTTTATGAGATCAAATTCATTGTTGATGGCAACTGGAGGATAGATTCTAACCTAGAGGTGATTACCATTGGCAACCTAAGAAACAATGTTCTCAAAGCAGACAGATGACTCCCATATTTTGGAAGTTGATAACCTTAGCGACAAGTGAAGCACATGATGGCTGATGAATCTCACAGAAATGGCTCCAGGGTTGAGGAGTTGTTCAAGTTGCAGATTGATGGCAGAAACCTTCTCGTTCCCATGTTGGCTGACATTGTTGTGGTAGCACGCATTACAACTGAAAGATCTTTCCTAGTTTCAACTAGATGGGCTCCCGAGACAGCTTATAAGCATCTACCGCCATATCCACTTTTGATCAGTCAAGTTGTTGAATCTTTCTAATGCCAAGGAGATGACCTTACCTTGAATGAAAATTGCACATACTGTCAGACTATAGGTCATCTATTCTCATTGTTTCTTTTGATGTATTCATTTACTTCTATTATGTACCTCCAGAAGTGCAAAAATGCAAGCTATGTAAACATTGTCTATTATGTACCTCCGTAAACATATCATGTTCATATTTGTGGTCATGCAACATAGAGAAGATAAAATGATTAACATGCATCATAGTTATGATAAATTCCATATTAGTTATAATCAGTGCACAAAAGACCTGTCAGATTTCATGATCTTTAAGAACAGTCAGACTTTCAAGAGACCATCTCCATCCAAATTTTTATATTTACATTCATACTTCGTTTTTCATGATCTTTGACTAGAACAAAGAATTGTTTTACATCTGAAGTTTTAGCATCAATTCGTCATAATAATGATAAATATCTATATTATTTCTAATCAGTGATTAGAAATAGCTATCAGCTAGTCAAGTAGATACATAGGTAACCAATTGAAACTACTTTCCAGTATTGTTTGTTCCTTAAATTAAGTCATATAAGGAATGATCTTGCATCGACCACAAAAATCAGTGATAAAAGGCTTCATTATAGTTGTAGGAAATGTTTTAATACACATTTTGGATAAATGGTGAGTTGCCAACAAGACTTTGACATATACATCTTTGAAATTTCATGCCAATCCAACATTTTGACATGGTATGGTAGACATTTTACCTAAGATAAGGAAATTGTTCTACCAAGCAAGGTGTTCAAATTCCATAAAAATGCCCAAATTCAAAATAAATTGAGTGTGCACATAAGAGACATTACCTTTAGATCCATTTCATAGTCAAGCGGCTCCAATATAAATTCTTCATCTTGTGCAACACCATTCACAAACAATTTCCCCTTGTGAACATATCAATCTGCTATCTTTCACTTGTCCATATAAAGTGGAAATCCCAAATAAGTCATGGAAACGATAACACGTAATAAGAAAGATACTTTAAGATACTCTCCAACAGTTGCCACAATCCTTTTAATAAATACATCACTGGAACTGTATCCATTTTCCTGCACACAAAAAACTTTCAGTAAAATATACAACATAACAGAATTGGGACTAACAAACGTGATGTTTTATAGATATTAGTACATCAGACTTGCATGACATATAATATACATAGAGTTTAGAAGGAGCCTTAAAGATCACAATTTATGTAACCTCTGGCTCTCAAAATAAACAAGAAACCTGCAGTTGCAACAGTAAATACAATAGACCACTTGAACTAAAATTATTAAATTACCATATCTAAGATCTGAAAATTTTGTGACTAAGTAACAATGTGAAACTTGAAGCATGAGAATATCTGAGTGTCTAACTATGTTACATAGATACTTCATCTAGGGTGATGTGCCCTTAACTATCGAATCAGATACTTGGCCACTGGTACTTCAAGCCAAGTAAAGAAAAAGCAACAAAAAAAGAGAGCAAGTAGTGAGAAGTAAATAGCCCCCACATAAATAATAGACTTCATTGTATCACAAAAAATTGTGTGGTAGATAGCAGGCCCCATATTATTGTTCTACATATTAGTCTTTATTTATTTCAAACTACTTCTGATTTTTCTCATTGTTCTAAGGAAGAGAAAAGTGTTCGTGTGGCAGATTTGTTTCCTTTAATTTACTAAAACAATTGATAAGAGAGCAAAGATGAGGCCCATAAATATAAAACTAACACCAGAATACACAATTTATAGAGTAGGGTCATATAGACTATTAAAGAACTTTTACCTTATCTTCATGTTATCTTGTCATTTTGGAGATTTTAAAGCCTTTTAGTGCTATGCTTTTGTTTTATTTCTTGATGGTGCCTCATATTCTATCATTTCTCAATTGTACCTTTAATATTTTATGGTGTTTCAAATTCCTATGTCAAGCGCACAGTTGATGGGAAATCTGTCAACGATGTTTCTTAGTTGAAAAATGAAACAAAAATATATGTGAAACCTAAAGCTAATAGTATTATAAAAAACTTACCTACTCATATTAAGACTCAAAAGACAGTGCATACCAAGCTGGCCCAATTCTTATTAGACTCGTCTCTGCTGCAGACTAAAAAATTGGAATGGATAATATAACCATTAAATATTATGAAATTCAACACAAATTAAGTTTATTTTGTGGGTTAAGTAGAGATAAATAGCAATAGGCAGTCCCTATCCATATGTAAACTATGCCATATGTACATCGCCAAGCAACAAGACAACGAATAGTAATAAAATCAACAGTAGTCGAACCTAAAAACCTGGATTCCAGATGTTATGTCTAAATACTATAAGCATTGCCCTGTGGTCTATCTGTAACAATTGTTAGGAATCAACATTTGACCAAAAGTTTATCAATAAGGAACAATATCACTATATTGTAACATTGTCAATGAATAATTCTGTCGAAATTATTTTTTTCATTTCTCCTTTTTTCATTCAATTTTCTCTATTGAATTGACTCGGAAAGGGAACTCCAACATTGGTATCGGTCAATATCAGAAGTGGTCGATATTGGATCGAGACATGCCAAACCGTATCGATATCGGTTGTTTCGGTATAGGCCATATAGGTATAGATACTAGTAACAGCAATATCATATCGGTATTAGCAGATACTAGAAACTATGCTAAAAATAAAAGAGATGCAAAACAAGAGAGAATCACAATATACTTAGTGCAATAAAACAACCCACATGTTGCTTAAATAGTATGAACCATTGTCTAATATTTTGACACTGAATTCAAAGAAGTTGATTTTAAGCATTTAAGGAAAGACTACCTGAACAGAGATCTTCCAGTCAATTGAAAGCAATCCGTTAGCAAGTTTTCTGTTACGACCACATATGACAAGAATTTTGCCCTCTCCAAGATTCTTATTATATAATGCCTTGTCAAGTGCACGAGTAGTAGCTTCAATGGGGGCCATGCCTTTCCCTCCTTCCATCAATAGAACAACAAATAAATCCTCATACATTTCTTTTCTCAAAAAAATTCTAAGAACATATGAAAGAAAAAACTTAAGAAATAATTAGAACATGAGTAGATCAATTAAAAGGAAAAAAGTATAAATATATAGATGTTAAAGGTGTCTTAAGAAAAAGCATGAATACTTTGAAGAACATTACCAACCTTTCGTCTGAAATAAAAGAAGGTCGCACTGGAAAACCATAGACTTTTGTTTGGGCAGACTGGAGTCAAGCTTTTCGTGCCCTTCTAGTCACATAAGCAGAAGGACAATAACACCTTGTTACAAGCTTATGAAACCTGAAGATAAGGAACAACAGACCAACCAATTCAACTGATCATCATGAATATTAAAGTGTAATGAGACTTCACCATACACAAAACATGATACAAAATCCTTGTAATAATAAACCTACCAAGTTCGATGACAAGTGCTTAAACCTGTGACAACTGTAGTAAATACGATCTTCTTTAACAAACCTTTAGCCCTTAGTATTCGGAGGGGTACATTCTGCATTAGAGGGTGTACACTGATAATAGTGTCACCATCAGCCCTTTTGCAACCTCTCTATACACGTTACACAAAATAGTATTTTAAAAAGGAAAATTGTGCACTGTTAATCTAAATTGACTAAGTTCTTGCACAGTGCTAACTATATGAAAAAAATACAAAGATTATAAACAAAGTATGCAACAGTTATAGCAGTCGAGGGTACATAAATCATATTTTATTTGACAATAACTACGCAATATAACCAAAAGACATGAGTTTTAAACATAACACTGAAGCCCACGCACTCTGTTTTCCAAAGTTATGTTATCATGGGAGCCTCCAATGAAATCCTGATTTTCATAAGGCATGTGATTAGATATCAGAATAAGCTTGTAATTGTTGCAGTGTAAATCAAATTGAGTAGTTAGAGGTATATTTGTATAGTTTAGCCGCATAACTAGCAAAATATGACTTCATGAATCATGAAAACAAAGAACCTTAGTGGAGAAATGTGATTTTGTAAATTCATTTGGGGTTAACTTGTATGAGAAGAAGCTAAGCCTATAACCTTCAAGCATGTAAGAACATAATGTGCATGTTGCAGATCCAAAGTTGATTGGTAGGATGACAGGTTTGGTAGCATAAGAATGCTTTTGGGAGACTACAAATCATGCTATATGAGGTAGACATTTATAGGATGGGGCAGTTAGTTGCTTCAAGCCTCTCCCTCTCGTAAAAAAACTTATTTAATGCAGAAAACTTAAGAGCTATCTAATTTTCTATCATCAGGATGAACCTAATAGTTGAAGGGAACTAACAAAAGTGACCCCTTAGTAAGTACAAAACCAATTTGAGTTCATTAGTGAAGCAAGTTCTAATATGCGTAGGATTGAAAAATAATACGTGAACCTTTCAAGTTCACCATATGAATATTTTTTCCTTCATTTCCTGAAACTTAGCAGTCCTAACTGAGGATGCAGTGAGAACACTTCCTCAACATTAGAACATTGGTTCAACTCAAAGCTCCTCTACTTTTTATTGTTAAACAAGGACAGTTTGCATCATGTCAAAAGAAATTAAGCAAAGAAATTGAGTTAAGCTGGTTTTGTTTGAGTTGACTCGAGCCTAATACTGCATTGGAGATCATACGGTACAAAAAGCACATTATTCCAAGTGAAATGCAGAAGTAGTATGGTCAGCAGTATCATGGTTAATGGCATGTTTCTTATTAAGTTCTCAACCAAATAATTGATGATCATCCATGTAATTCTTGGCATAAGAAACAACAAGTTTATGTAGCTCCCAACACGAAAGGAAGCCACACAATTAGTTATAGTCTTTAATATACGTGAAAACTTAAAGCATATCTATGACACAGAGTTGAGTTGGCTCTAGAAGATATGCATATCGAGTTGTGTTCCTCAATAGGAGTGATGAAAGAACCTAGTAGAAGCGTTGAAAGCACACAAAATATATATAAATGGAGAAGCACTTCATTTAGTCCAGTTATAGACATAAACAATAGAATTTGAGAGAGTAAATTTGCTAAGACAGCACCGAAAGAACAATAGAAAGTAATATTTATAATATTAAAAAACAATATCCATAAGCAAAGTCGCAGTAAGAAAAGCAGGTTATAACTTGTAATTATTTCTTCTATAAATCCACCTTCAAACAGTTAGAGTTACCTAAAAATATAGGTGAAACAAATTAACAGCAGGTAATACTAGAAAGTGATAAAGTGCAGTGAAGAATCAAAAGGACCATCAGTTTTCCTTCAAAGAAGTGTGATAACAAGTAGTGATATACCTTCTCATGTAATCATATGAAAGAGAAAATCAGAACTAAGATGTTCTCAAATATACCTACAATATGTTCATGATATTTAGTTGTTGTCTCTCTCCAACTGGGATAACTGCCTCTGAATGGTTAACCAATTTCCTCTGTTGCTCATAAATGAGCTATCTACATCACTTCTAGAGAATTTTTTGGCAGATGGATATCTCTGACTCTGTTCAGCTTTATCATCAGCATCAAATGTCCCTACTTTCGAGTCTTTAGCCTTGATTCCTCTTTGTTCTGTTAACTTCTTCTGATTGAAATCATCCTACTCTTGCGGCTTATTGTATGCACCAAATCTTTTGTCAATATTGTAATTACTAGCACTGGTATGAGCATGAGAATCACTTGACTCATTGCCTACAGTTCTATTTTCCTTTGATAGAGCCACCGAATTACGATAAGTCATATCTGGTTCTTCATCACCTTGTGGGTTGAAAGATTGTTGACATTTTCGAGGTACCACCACTTCTACAGGCAAGTCACTTGAATTTCTTGTTTCCAATTTTTGGAAGAATTCTAGATTCATCTCCTTGTTAGTCAAAGAAGGCATTCTCTTCTTTAATATAATTATGCTTTGCAGATATATTACTGCCTTTATTTTTTGAGAGAGAATCTTTGTCGGTAGGTGAAGATGAAGAAGATGAATCTTTTACATATTCTGATCTTCTACAGCCAATATTTAACTTTGTGTGGATTTTATCCACCTTTTCTTCAGGATCAGCTGATTCACAATTTTTACCATCTGAATTATAACATTGAATCATTAATATTAACTCAAAAATAGATAGGTACTAAACAAGAAAAAGGTAAAGTCAAACGGAAAAAGAATGCTAAAGTGTTTATTTACATGTAAACACAAGTTGTCTCCGCTGGACTAACAACTTTTCTACTCAAAAACTGCCCACAGTTTATACTAATAGAAAAATTAAAAACAAAGAGAGAGAGAGAGAGAGAGAGAGAGAGAGAGATACAAATGAAGCCATGTACAAATGTGAATGAAATAGATAGATAATCCTAACTAATAGAGTGAAGGTCAAGTGTACTTAGTACCCATCTACTATCATTGATTTTCTACAACCACTTTACACTCCAATTCTATATCACGAGGGTAAATCTTCACTGTTACCCCTAGAGGTCCAATAACAACAAGAACAATCAGCATTATCCTAAATGATATCTGCAAGAAGTTAAGGGTAAGTTACAACACCCAGTTTCAAGCTTCTTCAGTTTAACTTTGGACTTATTATAACAATAGAAGACTTCTCCAACAAACCCAATCCATGTAAATTCATAACTGCAACCACCACAACAAAACCTTTATCCAAAATTTTAGGGGTCGGGTGTTTGAATCTTCTTTTTTCATTCGGCTCTCTTAAGGGTCATGTCCTTTATAATGTTAACAAAAATCATATTCTTCTTTAATATTTCAAATCATGTTTGTTCAGGCCTACCTCTAGCGATAGAAGCTCCAAACTACTATATTATCGCTCCTCTTTACCGGAGAAAAAAAAACCCTAGATCTGGAAGAAAAGAGCGGAGATGGGTCGGATAAGGGGAAAAAAATCTAGATTTGGGAAAATATTGTTAGGTACCTGTTCGGAATCCACTGAGACCGAGAGGAGAGGGCTAGAACTCAGGAATGAAAAGAGTGAGGGACAGCTCGGGGATGTGTAGAGCGAGAGGAGGTGGCGATTTGGTTTAGCAGCGACTCTATCTCTCTTTCTCCGATATCCTCCGGGACTCTTTGCGCAGCCACTGCTACTCTTCATGGAGCCACCGCTTCTCTTCATGGAGCCACCACTTCTCCTCGAAGAGCCACCTTTGCTTCTCTCTTTCCCAGAAAGAGGAAGAGGAGGAGCTGGTGGAGATGGAGGATTTGGGATGAGTTTAGGATTTTGGCTGATTTGAGGAAGAGGGAGAGGATGCTCGGGAAGGAGAGAGAGAGGGGGGATGGAGAGAGAAAGATGAATTTAAATAAAGTAGGATTGGGGCATGGGCTAGGGTTTTTTTCCTGAAGAGAGCAGC